>CAUYLG010033336.1:0-165404 GCA_963573385.1 Cacajao melanocephalus | reverse complement strand
TTTTTAACTAACTGGGTATGATGGTACATACCTGTAGTCCCAGCTACTCAGGAGGCTGAGTTGGGAAGATCACTTGAGCCTAGGAGTTTGAGTTTGCAGTGAGCTGTGATTGTGTCACTGCACTCCAGCCTGGGTGACAGAATGAGACTCTCTCTAAAATACAACAACACAGAAAACCCAAATTATCTATAGGGAGCATTTTTAAATCATCTGGTATTAGCAAGTTTATTTTTAAAGCTTTATAACTTCAAGTTTTAACAATATTTTATTGGTGTAACATATTGCTGTTTGATTTTATGCATCATGTACTCTGCGTTTTCTAAGCTGCTTACTCTGCAGAGTTAATTCTCTAAAGTGTTCAATATATTGTTCATTTGTTCAAGGCCTGAATTAACCACTCACACAGAATCACCAATCCAGTCTTCCTTTTTGGTAAAGACGGAGAAAAGACAATGGAATTATAGCCCTCTTCTGGCTTAGAGTTCAGGAGAAGGATTTCAGAACTTTTTACTTATTTTTAAAACCCAAATTGCTTATTGATTATATAAAGAAAAGCTATTGGATTACATATATATGTATATGTGTGTGTGTGTGTGTGTGTGTGTGTGTGTGTGTACAGCTTCTGTCTGATCACCTCACCAAACTCTGTAGTAAATTATAATAGTTTTTCAGTTGATTTTTTTATTGAGACCCTGTCTCTACAAAAGAAAATTTTAATATCAGTCGAGCACGGTGGTGTGTCCCCATAGTCCCAGCTGCTTAGGAAGCTGAGGCCAGAGGATCACTTGAGGCCAGGAGCTTGAGACAAGCCTGAGCAACATAGTGAGACCTTGTCTCTTTGAAGAAAAAAAAAAATCATGAAGTACTTGATTTGGGGATATTGCCTCTTCCCCCAAAAATTGTTTGTTTTTTTTTTTTGTTTTTTTTTTGAGACAGAGTCTCGCACGGTCGCCCAGGCCGGAGTGCAATGGCATGATCCTGGCTCACTGCAACCCCTGCCTCCTTGGTTCAAGTGATTCTTCTGCCTCAGCCTCCCAAGTAGCTGGGATTACAGGCGTGAGACTGTGTGCCCGGCCTCTTCCCCAAAAATTTCTCTTATCAATTTAAGTGCCAGTCTTGGCTTAAGCTGCCATAATAAAATACCATAAACTGGGTAGCTTAATCAAACAGAAATTTATTTTCTCATAGTTTGGAGGCTGGAAAGTCCAAGATCAAGGTACTGTTTGATTCAGTTCCTAGCAAAGGCTCTTCCTGGCTTGCAGAGGCTGCCTAATTACTGGATCCTCATATGGCAGAGAAATAAAGAGAAATTCCTCTGTTTTTCTCTTCCTCTTCTTCCAAAGCCCAGTCCTATCAGATTAAGACCCCACCCTTATGACCTCATTTAACCTTAATTACCTCCTGAAGACCCTGTCTCTGGGCATGGTGACATTGGAGTGTAGGGCTTCTACATATGAATATTGGGGGGCACAATTCACCCCATAGTCGTGCCTAAACGCTTTCCAATATCCTCAGAAATCCTATATGTAGTTTATTTTACTGCAGACAGGATTAATTTTATCCTTTCTTATGAAATCCTTAAAATACTCATTACAGTGTATATAGAAACTTAAATTTAACCTTTTGAATAATTTCTTCCTAGACACAAAATCGAATGAAGCTAATGGCCGACAACTATGAGGATGACCACTTCAAATCCTCCCATTCCAGTCAAACAAATCACAAGCCCTCCCCGGACCAGGTAAGATGGCTCTGGAATGTTCTATTTTAAAACCCATAAACTTAAATTTCGATGTGTTTTGTACTAGCATGTTGCAAATTCTGAGATATAAGTTAGAAGAAGAAAAATAAATAGCTAATTCAGTTCTGAAAACTATTCTTTAAAAAAGAAAAGATTCAATTTCTTTATAGAAAGTTAGTGATTCTGAATATTTTAAGAGCAGATACTTGTAAGACTTGAACAATAAAGAATCCTTGAATTGAGTTGAGAAAAAAAAATTAACCTCAGAGACACATACTAATTTTTAACTGTCTTGATTTTCTTTTTAAGGAAATAGTGCCTTATTAGAAAAACAAGACTCTTTCCTTGCAAGCTTAGTGAGGCACAGCTTAATTTAGAGGTTATTTCTGTTTAATTGTAAATTATGAACTCTGTGTTCATTACCTATTAAAAGTGGAGATTGAAACTTAGTTCTTCACTCCCTGTCCTTGTGGATCCCTCCAGCATGTCATGCTCAAGGAAAATTATTGCCTTCAACTTCTCATCAATGCAAAAGAGACATTGATGAATCTGAAGGGAACCATATTCAATTCTAGTTTCTTGGAAGAAGGGAACTCTCCCAAAATCTTGAAAATGATGGATGGGAGAGAGTGGTGAACAGATTACCTCATATCCCATTGCCAAAAATCAAATTTTAACATCTCCATCACACCCAGCCTTAAAATACATAGCTAAGGGAAAAAATAGTCAAGTAATTACCTCCATATGACTAAAGCATTGAGGAAAACTCCTGCTAAACATCTCCACTAAATAACAGCTATGGCATTGTCTTGGCAGAAGCAGCAGAAATAGTGCAATGAAAGCAGCAATGGTATTCAAATTGCTGTTGTTTCTAAGATTCAGAAGGTATAGTCCTATTATGATGACATTTACTAAGCCAGTTGAGGCAAGTTTTGTATTTTGGAAGGAAAACAGTATCAATGTTTAATGTGGGCAAAATGGAGAGCTGTCTGCCTGGCGTCAGCAGTCCTTCCCTGCCAAGAGATCACTTTACTTTTTCTTCCTGCTTCCTGATACTTGGAATTGAATTTATGCCAATGTATATAAGATGCACGTTAGATTCCTCATGATAACAGTTTTTTGATAATAGAAAGAACTGGATGCCTGGAGAAGGAAGAGGCAAACAGAAAGGTTGAAGGAAGAGCAAAACATAAAGAAAAACCTCCAACGTGATAATTTTGCCCAGATCTTGCCCTGAGATAGAAATGACATCTTGGAAAGTAGGAAGAATAGAAGTGTGATGACAAACTATAGTTGTTCCTCAGTATCCTCAGGGGATTGGTTTCAGGACAGACCCACTCACAAATACCAAAATCTATGGTTGCTCAAGTCCCTTATATAAAATGGCATAGTATTTGCATATAAGCTATATACATCCTCCCATATAGTTGATTTTGTTTTGTTTTTGAGATGGAGTCTTGCTCTGTTGCCCAGGCTGGAGTGCAGTGGCGTGATCTCAGCTCACTGCAACCTCCACCTCCTGGGTTCAAGCTATTCTCCTGCCTCAGCCTCCTGAGTAGCTGGGATTACAGGTGCCTGCCACCACGCCTGGCTAATTTTTGTATTTTAGTGAAGATGGGGTTTTACCATGTTAGCCAGGCTGATCTGGAACTCCTGACCTCAGGTGATCTGCCTGCCTTGGCCTCCCAAAGTGCTGGGATTACAGGTGTGAGCCACCGCACCTGGCCCCTCCCATATACTTTAAATCATCTATAGATTACTTATAATAGAGTGTAAATACTATGTAAATAGTTGCTAGACTTTTTTTTTTTTTTGAGACAGTGTCTCACTCTGTCGCCCAGGCTGGGGTGCAGTGGCACGATTTCGGCTCGCTGTAACCTCTGCCTCCCGGGTTCAAGTGATTCTCCTGTCTCAGCCTCCCAAGTAGCTGGGACTACAGGCATGTGCCACCACACCCAGCTAATATTTGTATTTTTAGTAGAGGCGGGGTTTCACCATGTTGGCCAGGCTGGTCTCAAACTTCTGACCTTGGGCTCCACCTGCCTCGGCCTCCCAAAGTGCTGGGATTACAGGCGTGAGCCATGGCGTCTGGCCTGTTAATACTGTATTTTTTAAAATTAGTTTATTTTTATCATTGCATTGTTATTTTTTATTGGTTTTTATTTATACATCTATACGTATATATTTTTTATCCGTGGTTGGTTGAATCCACAGATGTGGAACCCGCAGATGCAGAGGACCGACAGTAACTACTAATTTTGATAGTTTAGGGAATTACAATCTGTATAAGAGAGTCAAGAAATTCTCTTCTGCTACATTATGCTTATGTCTTTGTTTTAAATACTAACCACCTCTTTTTCATTCCATGCTGCTCTGGGGCATTGCCCCCTTGTCATCTCTCTCCCTGTAGGATGAGGAGGAGGGTATATGGGCATAGCCAATCAGAGGCTCTTAGTTCAGCCATTTTGTTCAGAACGGTGAGAAACAGCTTTCCTTAACTAAAGAAATGGTTTTTGTTTGTTTTCATTTTTCTTCCTACACGGTAACTCTCACGTCTCATTTCTCTGTAATTCATGAAATCCCTGGTGTGCTTTCTGTTTTTTCATTTTCACATGATTCTTGTGTGTATTGCTGTGCTTCTGACATAGTGGGGTTTGGATTTTGTGGCTTTTCTTTCTCTCCCTGTGTGTTAATAGTCACTTCTGTAATTTCTTTTTATACATTTTTGGGAGAACTTCTAGGACATGTAACTAAATTTCTCCAGTTGTGATTTTATTAATAAATTATCGTTTCTAAGGTGATTTTACAGTGTCCTGGCAAGGTTTATAGTAACTTATATGAAACTGGCAATAGAAAATTGATCCAGTACTCTTGCCATTGGCCCAAGTTTGAGGTATACTCTTTATGATGATTAACTATAAATGCATGGTGTTTAAAAAAAAACTGTACCGTGAACTAAAACCTCCTTTTGTTTCTATCTATAGAAGAATGAGCTCCACAGTCAGCACCTAGGACACATCCCCTAGGGCTTTGACGTTACCCTCAAACTATCCCTAAAAATAGAGAAGAGCAAAGTACAAGGAGACTTTTTTCAGAAGTCATTCTGAAAATTCTTTTCCCTCCCTTTTCATGGACTGTGGCTACATTCAACAGTTGCCAGGACACTGTCTAGATTCTCCTTTTCAGGCCAATTGGCTGGAAAGTGTAGTCCAGCTGTGGCAGTATCTCCCTTTGATCTGATGCCCTTGAGGCTTGACTAAGGAAATCTTTTTCTTAGAAAAAGTAAGAATTATGATCAATAAGTTCACACATATTGGTGGCCTTGCACTCCCTGGATTCACTGCCCGTGCTTATCAGTGATCTCACTCTGTTGGAGTAAGTTCTCCCTGAAATGTCTTTGTCTTGGTGTTAAACTGCTTAAAATGATGAGGACATGTGTAGCCCTCTTAACTGTCAGACACAACCAAGAAGGATGGAAAGGTAAGTTGTGGAAAGGGGCCCTGGACTGTGAGATGGGAAGCTTTCCAGATGGCTTTATCCTGAGGGCATGAGTGAAGGTGAAATGCACAGGATCAACCAGAAAGCTCTTCAGGTTAGAACGCTGCATGTCAGAGAAAGCTAACACTGGGAACAATCAGTGTGCTAATTCATCTGCACTCTACAAGGGTAGGTATTTGTCATCATCAACCATGTGAGGCCATGCAGTAGCTGCATGTAGTTTACTGGTCTCTTAGAAATGAGCATGCCTCTATCTTGCCTATTTTGACAGAACATAGGAGTTTTTAGCTTCCCTCAGCTGGAAGCACCACATATGTGGACACGGTTATATTTTTGATGCAAATCCTTTTTCTGGCCAATAAAAGGAAGCCTGTTAGTATTATGGGAAACAGGCTCATAGGTAACTTCACCAGGAGACTAAAAAGTAAACAAACCAGCACATAAACTTGTTCCTTAAATCCTCATTTTCCTTTCTCTACCAAAATAGAATAACTCTTAGCTTTTTCCAATTATCGCACTATTGAGCATACTGCACTAATATATTAACTTTCATTGGTTTAACACCATGCATTTGCAATTAGCCAGCCATAGCTAGGATTTCTGTGATACAGTGTTTCCAACTTTATAAAATATGCTGTAAACCTCATTATATCACAGAGATTTTACCTAAAGAAATGTATGAGTGACCCCCTAAAACACTGCAGAAGTTTTGAGTGGCTATCCACTCTCCTTCTCCTGTTTCCTTACTAATTTTACAGAAAATAGATTATCTTTAAAAATTCAAACTTTAGAAATTGATGATTTACCTTTTCAAACTTAAGAACATATGTTTTGCATCTGAAACATTTTCTAGGACACCAGTACATATTGATCAAGTATGAGCCTTACTTGATGTAATCCATAGATGGGAAGAGAATCATAGATGTTCTGAGCTGGAAAGGATTCTGAAATTAGACCATTTCAGGAGAGGTGGTAAAGCATAATGCTTAAGAGTGTAGGCTGTGGAGCAGGATGCCTATATTCAAATTCTAACACCACCATGTACTAGCTTCTGATTTGGACAAAGTATGTAATCATGCTGTACTTCAATTCTTCATCGTTAGGATGGAAGTTGTTGTGGGGAGTAGATGAATTGTGGGACACATGGACTCTAGAGCCAGACTCCATGGCTTTGAATCTAGACCTCTCCACCTGCCCTGTGTCCTTAGGAAAGTAATTTAAACTCTCTGAACTCCAGTTCCTTTATCTAAAAAGGGGGCTTGATAATGCCTACTTCATAGGATTGTTGGATAGATTAATAAGTTGATATCTGTAGAATGTTTTGAATAGTACTGTACATGCTGTTATTGCATGCTGTTATTTTTATTGCTGCTGTTGTCATTAACTTAGATCCACCTCCAGGAAATAGTAAGTTTTCAATAAATGTTAGTTACAGTTGTTATTAATATCATCATCTAATCCAGTGCCCTCATTTTATAGGTCAGGATGCAAAACAAAGATTTAAAAGTTGTGACTTAAGATCCCCAGGCATTTCTGTGGTCTGGAAGGAATAACTAGTAGCTGACAGTAGAAGAAATAGTGAAGACATATTGATGGTGATAGCTCTCTTTCATCACCACAAGTTTGATCTCCTATGTGTTGAGGAATTTTTTCCCTTGGGGAAACACTTTGAGTTTTATAAAGAAATTCCCTATTTAATGACATTTAGTCAGTGAAATCTTCTTTGAAAGAATTAACTGTCAAGAGCCCTCCTAAGACACACAGACTGAAGCAAGGACTGCCTCCACTCAGAAAAAATGACAGTTCCTACATACCTATAATCCCAGCACTTTGGGAGGCTGAGACGGGCAGATCACTTGAAGACAGGAGTTTGAGACCAGCCTGGCCAGCATGACAAAACCCCATCTCTTCTAAACATACAAAAATTAGCTGGGTATGGTGGTGGGCACCTGTAGTCCCAGTTACTTGGGAGGCTGAGGCAAAAGAACCACTTGAACCTGGGAGACAGAGGTTGCAGTGAGCTGAGATCATGCCACTGCACTCCAGCCTGGGTGACAGAGTTAGACTTTGTCTCAAAAGAAAGAAAAAAGAAATTGGTTCTCTCTCCCACATGTTCTTCTGCCCAGACATTCATGTTAGGTATTCTAAGTTCAGTAACTAAGTAGAATTTGAGCATGATTTGATAAATGGTTATATAACTATTCAGTAAATCACTTCAATAAATGTCTGTATTGTAATGTGTTTAAATGGCATTGGGTCTAATAGCATGAAGTATTGTATAACTATCTCAGTGAGTTCAGGCTGCTATTGAAAATATCATAGACTGGACAGCTTAAACCAGCAGTCCCCAAAATTTTTGGTACCAGGAACCAGTTTCGTAGAAGACAATTTTTCCACAACGGGGGCTGGGAGGAGATGACTTCAGGATGAAACTGTTCTACCTCGCTTCATCGGGCATCAGTTAGATTCTCATCAGGGGGTTGCAGGTTTGCACGCTGGGAGGGGGTCGTACGGCGTGGAGTCAGGAGGTTGGCCAAGGTCGGTTACAAAGTCCAGTGGCCTTGTCAATTTAGGCCAGAATAAGAAACAATAGAAGAATGTCTCAGGTTAGTTAGGCGCAGCAGGGGTTGATCATTTCTTACAGGAACTCATCTGGAGTGTACCTGCAGGTCACAGAGATTACCATGCCGTTCATGGCGCGGTCAGACCTTACACTAACAATGCCCAGGATATAGTAGGTCCTCAGTAAATATATACATGTGTGTGTGTGTGTGTGTGTGTGTGTGTGTGTGTGTGTGTGTGTGTGTGTTAGTTAACTACTGACTTCACAAAAATACAGAAAAGTAAAAGTAAAGTTTCCATTGAAACCAGGAGCATAAAAATTGATCGTTAGCTTTAATATCAGCACTGCTATTACAAGAAAGGGAAGTTTAGAAAGGGAAGATAAGAAAGATGAATAGAAACAAAAGAATTTTAGAGAAATGTTGAGAATTTAAAGGAAAATCATAATGAAGTCCTGCCTCCTAAAATTGTATGCTAATAAAATGAAGTTGAATGTAATTCTGAAATCTTTTTCATTTACCAACTGAAAATCCTTCAGGTAGAAATTTTCTTTCTAGTAACCTGTGGTTCATAGCCATCAAGAAGAGCAGCGTGTGGTCTTTCTGGACTTTATCCTTTGGAGCATTTGTGTAAACTGGTGCTGGGTCCCTCCAGGAAAGGATATACCTATCAAGGGGCTTAGAAGTTGATCTTGGTATAAGAACATGCCACTTACTAAAATCTGGAAATGGCATGCCTATTAGATCAACACTGTAGCATCCCACAACAGGATTTGGACCAGTACGTTATGAGACGTTCCTTTTCTCATTAGAATCATGTAAAAATATTAACACAGTCTTTTAAGACAAGTGTTGCAAAACAAGTGTCTCTTTCCCTTTTGGCGTTTCCTTTTTGTCTGTCTTAGCGGAGTTGTCAATGTCCTTAACAATTTGAAACATCCTATAATTACTCTCATTGCAATAGTGCAACAATGGAAGTCTTAAATCTTTAGAGAATACATCTGTAGAAGGGAGTTGTTAAATTATCTTGCAGAATTAAATGATGCAGTGAATTGCACTATTTTCTTGGTATGGAGAAAATGGTCCAAAAATCAATTTGGACCAATATCAGGACTGATGTTTGATAGGACAGACAAGGAAGAATTTGATCCTCTATTTTCAGAAGTGGATCAGAGATTTTAGCAAGAAGTTTCTCTCCTGGAATGCTTAGAAAAGCCCGTAGAATTCAAAAAGCACAAGGATCTAGCTGCAGAGAATTAGGAGGGAGAAAATGAACATTTATTAAGTATTTACTGTGGGCCCAGCACTTTCATATATCTTATCTCATACAGAGCTCATAGACGTTAAATAATTTTCCAAGATTACGCAGCTAACAAGTGGCAGATATTTAAACCTGAGACAGACTCCAGATCCCCTGCTCTTTCCATTATACCATACCAGAAAGAGGAGTCTTCCATTTTCCAGTCTAGTTCCTTGGACATAGTAGACACTCTGTAGAAGCATGTTGAATTGAATTACATTCCTAACTGGGGGAATAACAAAATGGGCTTTGCTGGTAAGGAATGTCTGTAGGTAACCCAAGACAGCCCCTCACTGAAAGGAAACTAAGCGATTTCTGACTTCACTGATATTTTTTATAAATGTGACTAACCAGGAATCTAGTGAGGAATTTGGAACCAAAGAAGGGAGAAAAAGTGGGTCTTGAAGGTTGAGTAGTTTGGGAAGATGAAACAGGAAAAGTATTTTAGATAGGAGCTAACTTCAAGGAGGTTCCAACCTAAGAATGAGAGGATGATGTGTAGGG
The DNA here is from genome assembly GCA_963573385.1 of Cacajao melanocephalus. Lineage (NCBI taxonomy): Eukaryota > Metazoa > Chordata > Mammalia > Primates > Pitheciidae > Cacajao > Cacajao melanocephalus. The sequence goes on along the minus strand of CAUYLG010033336.1, from coordinate 155,800 downwards.
CTGGAAGTAGCGCCGTTTCCTCACCAGCCCCTACACATCATATTCTCATTCTTAGGTTGGAACCTCTGAAGGAGAGGGTGTCTGTCCTTTCATTCGTTCTGTGGTTATCCCCTACCCACACTTTTGTTTTAATAGTGGGCACCCATAATTCAAATAGAATAATTACAAATGTGAGGAGTTCACAAGAACAGTTAAATATTGAGCTTTACAGAGGATTAACATGGTAATCAGCTTCCTTTGGACATTGTCTGAATCACCGTCTTCTAAGTTGATTGCCCCTTTATCTAGTTCCGTTGCTTTCAGGTCCTAGTCAGAAGGTGGGCTTTGGAACCAGACTACTTGGTTGCAAACTTCTGTGTACCTCACTTTCTTTATTTGTAAAATCAGGATAATAACCTACCTGTCTCAGAGGGCTATTTGATAATTAAATGAAGTAATATAAAGCCCTTAAAACAGTGCTTTTGCATATCAATAATTGCTCAGTTAATGTTAGCTATTAACTGGCTTTAAACCTGAAGGCATAAGCTGACCACTTACAGCATTAATACCCTCCCCACTTTTCTCTTTCCCCTCCCTTCCTCACTTTCTCTGTCTTCCTCTTGGCTCTCTTTTAATGGGAGGATTGAATAAGAGTTTCTTACTTTTCAATTCTGGATTCAGACTATTCTTGTACAACCTGGACTCCAGTTTAATGATGTTTTCTCTATATGCCCAAAAATGTCTTTAACTAGTTTATTTTTTGACCTCGGTACATCATCTGCTTTCTGCTTTTCCGTTTTCTCTTCTACCCTCCTCTCCACAAAGAAATTTAAAATCCTCGTTTCTGCTTTTCACTATTTTCCAGAGGGTTCGCTCCTTTTACACCTCATCCTTTTGTTCTGGATTCTCACGAGCAGTCTCAGAATTCTGCCTTCTGCTATTAAAGGCCAAGCTTTCCACCAGCCCTTTTTGCATGCCATACTCAGCACATTCCTTCTGTGGGCCCCCATCTTCTCTAAGCCACTATCCTTCTCGTGAGCATATACCGAAACACATAAACCGCCCCCCATCCCAAGCAGCTTGAACCTGTGTCAAATCAAAAAGGATTTTGGCAGCCAGGCGCAGTGGCTCATGCCTGTAATGCGAGCACTTTGGGAGGCCCAGGAGGGCTGTCAGGAGTTCGAGAGCAGCCTGGCCAACATGGCAAAACCTCATCTCTATTAAAAATACAAAAATTAGCCAGGCGTGGTGGCTCGTGCTTGTAATCCCAGCTACTCAGAAGGCTGAGACAGGAGAATCGCTTTAACCTAGGAAGCGAACGTTGCAGTGAGCCAAGATCGTGTCACTGTACTCCAGCCTAGGCAACAGACTAAGACTCCTTCTCAAAAAAACAAACAACAAAAAAAAGATTTTGGAAAAGAGAGTTATTTTTGACAAAGACATTGGGAAATAAAGACTAAATGATGGGTGATGCTAATAGTTACCATTTAAAAACACCTACTAAGTGCCAAACAATGAGTTGTAAGTTTTTTATAAGCACATTGTAAGCGTGTTTTCATTGAAACCAATATAACAATCCTAGGAGATAGATACCATTTTCATTATTTTACTGCCGAGGAAACTGAACCATGGAGAAGTTAGCTAACCTGTCCAAGTTCACATACCCAGTAAATAGTAGAAGCCAGATTTGAAGCCAGATATGTCTAATTATACCACAGTTTGACCTACCTCTGATAAGAAAACATAGCTAGAAGCATTTTTTAAAGAGGTTATTATGCTTTTGTGTTCATACTGATTACAAGTGAAAGGAGAGTAAATGATGGGATTCAGAACATGCTAACCCAGAATATGGCACCTTGGCACTGGATAAAACAACAGAAGCAGGAAGATCTCTCTGACCTTCCCCTCACCCTTCTCTCCTGAAGCAAGCTATAAAAGAATTTTCTAACCTGCTTCTAAAGTAAGTCATAAAACCTTCAATGCAGAGGTACCCACCCTATAGCTGGAGGAAAAGAATGTCCTTATCTCTGAAGACAGGAACACAAAGAACGACAAACAGGCCTTGCTAAATTTCCCCCATTTTATTACCATTAGATTATACCCTTTTGTCCTCAAATCCATTTCTCCATGACTGTCTACTCTTCATCTAACTTAATATAAAAATACACAGATTTCCTTCTTTTTTGAAGTCTTCATTTCTTTCTTTCTTTTTTTTTTCTTTTTTTAGAGAGTCTCTGTCGCTCAGACTGGAATGTAGTGGCATAATCATAGCTTACCGTAGCTTCAGACTCATGGGCCGAAGGACTCTCTTGCCTTCGACCCCTACGTTGCAGAGACTATAGGCGTGCACCACCATGCCCTGTTAAATTTTGTATTTTTTGTAGAAGCAGAGCCTCAAAGTTGCCTAGGCTGGTCTCAAACTCCTGGGTTCAAGCAGTCCTCCCACTTCAGCTTCCCAAAGTTCTGTGATTACAGGCCTGAGCCACAGGTGCCCAACTGAGGTCTTCATTTCTGAAGGCTCCCATGTTACATAAAATTTACAGTAAATAAATACGTCTTTCTAATCTCTGTTATAGGGTTCTCCCCCATTAACCTAGCAATGGATGAGAAAAGAAAATCTCCTCTCCTGTAAGAATATTCCCATACGAATATCCAATTATAAACAATGAAGATTATCGATAAACTCCTTTTAAAATCTAGCTGAGTAGAAAGGGACCCTATGGTAGCAATGTATGTAAGACTAATTTATAACTATCTCCTAAGTGTTTACCTTAATCTTTCTGATAATGCATTTTAGGATTAGTATACTACAAATGTACTTTTTCTCCAAAATTATAAACCCTGGATACATTATGTTGATATGACATACCTTTCTTGCTTCAAATATCAATCACATGTAGTGTAAGAAGCCTCCAGGAGTGTGTTCTTTTTAAAGCTGGAACTCACATCCTTTATTCTATCTAGTAAACCATCTCTCAGGTCTCATTCTTGAGAAGAAAAAAAAAAAACTCACAATAAAATAAATGTCTACATTTACATTTATTTTTCCCTTAATGTTTTATATCAAAATGGAAGCCATGTTTTTTATCATTTCGTTCAAAACATAAAACCTTGTGAAAAACCAAAGTAATGAAGGAAATGAGGAATTGTTGTTTAATGGCTATAGAGGTTTAGTTTTTCAAGATGAAAAAGTTCTGGAGAATGGTTGCACAACAATGGGAATGTACTTAGCATTCCTAAACTGTGCGCTTCAAGTGGTTAAGATGGTGACTTTTATGTTACGTGTATTTTACTACAGCTTTAAAACTTACCTAATTAAAGAAGAAGTAATGGTGATTTTCTGGCAAAAAAAATGTATTCGAAATATGCGCTGAATATTATTTGGAAGATTTTTCTTAATGAAGAGAAAGGGGCATCTTTCTCTTTCCCAGATAAATATTTCAAGGTTTTGAAATGGAAAAGAACTACCGTTGAGACTTTTATTTTAGGCTTTTGCTCTCTGCTTGGGAACTGGACTATTTGTTTATTTATTTAACTAGCTGCTTTATTAGCATAATAAAGCATTGCACTGTTTGTTCTTGACTTGAACTGCTTAGAAATCTTTAAAAGAATCATTTGCAAAATTTATTATTTTAAAATATGTTCATATTCAGCATTTCCCTTAACAAAGTTACACACCTATACCTTTTGCAAAGACTGAATATTTAGGCAACTTAACAGCTACAAACTGAACTTTTTAATAAAGCGAAGCACTTTTCATTCAACAAAGATATAAATTTGGTGACCAACTTTTAGAAATTACTCTGAAATCTCTTAGAAAAAATACTTTAGAAAAATACTCTGAACCAGGTACTAACTTTTAAATAATTTTCCAACATCAATTAAATGATTTTTTTTTAACATTTTTTTGTTTTGTTTTACGAGGTTAAATTTTTATGCAAAACCCTACAGGAGAGTTATCTGGACCTCCTTACAAAATGAGTGTATTTCTTTGTGAGAAGAACAGTGCGTGGAGTGCAAGGGTATGCATATTTGGTTTGTTTGGTTGGTTTTTGTTTGTTTGTTTGTTTGTTTTGTTTTTTTGGTGGGGGGAGATTGTGGGTTTTTTTTTTTAATTGTAAAGCATACTATTGTTGTATTGAAATCTTTTATTATGATTTTTAAATTGACATCTAATAATTTTACGTATTTATGGAGTATAGTGATACAGTGATATTTCGATAAATGTGTATAATGTGTAATGCTCAAATCAGGGTAATTAGCATATCTGTCACCTCAGACATTTATCATTTCTTTGTGTTGGGAACATTTAAAATCCACTCTTCTAGTTGTTAATTATAGTCACCTTATAGCACTATAGAACACTAAAACTTGTTCCTCTTAGATAGCTGTACTTTTGCTTGCTTAGTGGGTTCTTCTCACCCACTGCACAGAAAAGCCAATACACTGAGACAGCAGCATTACAGTAGAAAAAGAGTTTAATTATCTCAATGCAGCAGATCAGAGGACAAGAGAGATTTCTCAAATCCACCTCCCCAAGATTTCAGAGGCTAGGGTTTTCCAGGATAAGTTGGCAGGCAGAGGGCTAGGGAATGAGTACTGCTGGTTGGTCGGGGTTGAGATCATAGAGGTGTCAAAAACTATCTTCAAACATTAAGTCAGTTTCTAGATGGGGGTCATAAGACCAGTTGAGTCAGTTCCTTGGTGTGAGTAACAGGTTCAAGTGGAGTCAATTGGTTGGCAGAATGCAGAAATCTGACAAATATCTTAACCAATCTTAGGTTTTATAACAGTGATATTATCTATAGGAGCAATGGGGGAAGTTACCAATTTTATAACCTCCAGCTACATGACTCTTGAGGAGTAAGCAATTATAGAAAAGTAAGCTAGGAAACAATGGCTGATTATCATTTAACTACACCTACATCTTAGCAGAATTCGGTCTTTTCCCATAATCCTAACCTTGTGGCCTTTCATTCATCTTTCAAAGATGGTTTCAGTCCCCAGAGGGGGTCAGCTTGCGGAGGGACTATTATCATCCTTTGCTTCAAAGTTAAACTATAAACTAAATTCCTCCCATAGTTAGCTTGGCCTATGCCCAGGAATGAGCAAGGGGAGTTAACTTATGAGTTTAGAAGAAGATGGAGTCAGTTAGGTTAGATTTCTCTCACTTTTATAATTCTTGCAAAAGCAATTTTATATCCATTAACCCACCTCTGGCTTTCCCCTTCCTCCTACCCTTCCTGGCCTCTAGTAATCACTATTCTACTCTCTGTTTCTATAAGATCAACTTTTTAAGCTTCCATACATGAATGAGAACATATGATATTTATCTCTCTGTGCCTGGCTGTTTCACTTAACATATTGTCCTCCAAGCTCATCCATGTTGCTTCAATGACAGAATTTTGTTCTTTTTTTTTTTTTAATCACTAAATAGCATTCCACTATGTGTATATATGTGCCACATTTATCCATTCATCTGTTGATGGACACTTAGGTTAATTCCATATTTTGGCAATTGTAAATAGTGCTACACTAAACATGGGAATACAGTTATATCTTTGATAAACTGATGTCCTTTTCTTTGGATACATACCCAGTGGTATAATAGCTGAATCATATGATAGTTCTATTGTAGTTTTTTGAAAAACCTCCATACTGTTTTCTATAATGGCTGTTCTAATTTACATTGCCTCCAACAGCTTATAAGACATCCTCTCAGCATTTATCTTTTGTTGTTTGGGGATTTTAAATAATAGCCATTTTAATTGGTGTGTGATGGTATCTCATCGTGGTTTGCATTTGCATGATGTTTGGCAATTTTTTCATGTACCTATTGCAAACTCAGTATAATTTCGGTTGGGAGGTCATTAGGTTCAGGCGGCTCCAATGCCCTGAGTTCCTACCTAAACAAACTGAAACCCAACTCTTTGCAAACAGTCATATTCTAGGCCAATCAGAAACCACCAACTAACCCCCTACCTATGGGCTCTCCAATAGTTAAGTTTAACCAATCAGAAATTGCCTGGCTAACCTCTAACGAGGGACTTTCCACTGGAATGATCTAAAAAGCATTACTGCCCTACTTTAACCAATCAGAGATTTTCTTTGCCTTGCTTCTGCTTTCACCTTACAAAAGTCATCTCCCAGTCTCTTCATCAGAACCCTCAACGACTTATGGCCTGAGGCTGCCTGATTCATGAATTGCTGTCTGCTCAAATAAACTCTTTAAAATTTTAGTTTGCCTTTGTTTATCTTTGAACACCTGTTTAATCTCACTGTGATCACAAACCATACATTGTATTGGTTTAATTATTTTACATTTTTGAGACTTTTGTTTTATGGCCCAAAATATGATTCAGCTTACTGAATAGACCTTGTGTTCTTAAAGGGATGGTATCTTTAATTGTCACATATAGTGTTCTATAAGTATCAGCTAGGTCAGGGTGGTTGATAGAGTTTGTCAGATCTTCCATGTCTTCACTGAATTTTTATAGAGGGAGAGGTCTCTTAATTGCGAGAAAGGAGCATTCAAATCTCCAACAAAAATTAGAGATTTCTCTGTTTGTCCTTTGAAGTCTTTCAGGTTTTACATTGTATTTTGAAGCTCTGTTTGCATTGTTTGCGAACTCATTTATGATTGTTGTATACTCCTGATAAACTGGCCTTTTATCACTATGAAACATCCCTTTTTATTTTTAGAAATATATTTGTCTACTTTACCTGTCTTAAATCAGCAAGGGGTTCTACAAAGTGACAGTAAAGATAGATGTAAGTATTCTGTAACAAGTACTAGGCATTCAGTGGATACTTGTTGAATATTGAATTTTAGTATTTTCTGGGTGGCAGATTGCCAGATAATATGGTTTTTTGTGTGTGTGTGTGTGTGTGTGTGTGTGTCTGTGTGTTTCTTTTTTAATAACCTATTTTCTAAGTTTTGGAGTGGATGAGAGGCTTTGGATAAAACAGTACTCACTTTAGGAAGTTAGTTATCTCCAAGGTTGACTGACCATTGGTCCTAGCCTTCTAATATCTAATACTGAAGGATGAAGCAGCTCATAATGACATAGCGAATGAGTAGGCAATCTAGCTGAACGCTTGAGAGAAAAAACTAAACGATTGCACATACAATGTCAGATGTTTTCAATAGAGGGGGAATAGAAGGATTAGAGCAGGTCAGGAAGGACAGCTTCATAAATACATGATCTTATGACCTTTGCCTACATTTTTACTGCTTTCCTGATATTTACTTAAACCAAAGCTCATTGTCTATATACCAACACAAGTACAATTCTGTTCTGTTCTTTAGTTGTTTAAAACAAAGTGGTTACTTCGTATCACTATTTAAAAAGAACAATTGCTCATGTCTCTAAAAGAACCATTGGAAAAAGGAAAAAAAAAGAGTAGTTTTTCTTAATTCTAAAGATCCTCAAGCCAGTGGTGTCTTAAGCAGGAAAATAGGAGAGACCCATGCAGCCTTAAGGAAGCTCACTATAATCTTCCCCTTTTCCTCTCTTGTTTCTTTATCCCTAGAAGTAAACAAACTAAAACTGGTTTTGACATTTGAAAAAGAAGTAAACACTGAAGTAATCCCATGTGATTCTCTTTACCCAGCCGTCTGCTAAAAGTTGTCTTCAGAAGAGCTCGATGTGTATATACACATAATCGATCTCTACTCCTCAATAATAGCTCACTAACGCATAGCCAAGGAGATGTTAGAGTAGCTTGAGACCTCAAGAAGCTTTTTCTTAATAGGTTCTTAAAACCTAAGAACCTTTTTTTTCCTTTTGTATTGTTCAGTTGCCTGTTAATTTTTTGTGGGGAGTGGGAGTTGGAATAGCATGCTACTGCTTAGAGTAGAACAGGGTTAAAATTCTTTCTGCCAGGAGTATTATTTCTTTTAAATTTATGTTTCTGTTGTGAAAAGAAAACTATCTACTTCCTGGAATATAAAGCACATGCAAAATTTTAGTAGGCACTTACGCTGGATTGTGCGTGGCAGTTGACAGTGAGAGCCCTTTTTAGTATGATGGCATAGCCACATCTCTTGTGGCTACAGGCATGTTTTCCCATTTCAGTGGATGGTGACCTCTTCTGCATTCTGCTTTCTTCCCTTTCCCCATAGACTTAGAGAAACTCTTGACAAACAGAGCAAAGAAACAAACTTTCTGTACCAGCATTCTCACCAGCCCAAATTCTTGAATCTCTGACTCTACTAAGACATGCCAGTCGTCTATACCTATCCAGCCTTTTCTCATAGCAAGGACTGGAACAGAAAAGGAATTGGTTACAATAACCATCATTCCTCTGTGAACAAAGGTCTCATGCAGTTATTTCTCCTCAATGTGTTTTTGGCTTTACAGAATGACTGTGGGACAATGGTCTTCTGTTTACATGACTTAGAGCTTTTAGTACAACCTTCTAACAGCCAAAGTTACTTTTTTTCTGACAGACTTAGTATTAGGATCAACTGTCATTTTTCTGGCCCTAAAGCACTGAGCTATTAAATTCCTCAAGGTTCATATATGTCTGTTTTTCTGTGTAACATGAATTATCCAATAAAAATATAGGCATCTACTTAAAGTAATAGAAAAAGCATTGAATCAGGATCAGAGACTTCAAAATAATTCATTAACCTCTTGGTACCTCCATTAATTCATCTCTGAAATGGGTGTGATGATAACTATCCTACTTTTCTTGAGGCATTGGTGTAATGAATGTGAAAGTAGTTTGTAAATCCATAATTTGCCATATAATTAATAGCTGTTGTTTACTAACCTGCAGGTAGCCAACATGTTCTTCTGTATACCTTTTGCATAGTATCTGAAGTCTAACACAGGGAGTTTTTAGAACATTGTTTTTTTTAAGTCGGGGTTTTACCATGTTGGTGAGGATGGTCTCGATCTTCTGACCTCGTGATCCGCCCGCCTCAGCCTTCCAAGGCGTTGGGATTACAGGCGTGAGCCACCGCACCTGGCCCTTTTTTTTTTATGAGATGGAATTTCGCTCTTGTTGCCCAGGCTGAAGTGCAATGGTGCAATCTCGACTCATTGCTACCTCCATCACCTGGGTTCAAGTGATTTTCCTGCCTCAGCCTCCCAAGTAGCTGGGATTATAGGTGCATGCCACCACGCCCGTGTAGTTTTGTATTTTTAGTAGAGACAGGGTTTCACCATGTTGGTCAGGCTGGTCTTGAACTCCTGACCTCAGGTGATCCACCTACCTCGGCCTCCCAAAGTGCTGGGATTACAGGTGTGAGCCACCGAACCCAGCCTTTGGAACATTCTTTACAGGTAAGTTAGAGGAATGTCAATGGGAGCAGGGTGTAGTTGTTTACTAATGTTGGAAGATACCAGATTTCTGTATTTTTAGGGTTAGTCTCTCTTCTTAAATATTAAAATTCTCTAGAACTCAATTACTTTTGGATAACTTGCAGAAATTCCCAGAATTCTAGGATCTTTGCTCTAGACTATACAGTTTTTGACAAATTTAGACTGTGAACTACAGTAGTTCATATAATGTGGTATAGTAATGCATACCATTTCAGATTTGAAAGCTCTGTCAACATTATCATAGCAATGGAATGCTGCTTTTATTTCCTAATTCTACCCCAGTTTTTCTTACCATGTTCTGTCTTTGTACCTCTACATTCAATGTATCATTACTTTTTTATCTTCATAATTTAGAGTGGTTTGTGACTGGGCCAGATTCTGTCTTCCACTTTTTTCCTAAAAAGCATTTTTTCTCCATACAAGTATGAGAACCATGGGGATTCCTTCAAAACAGCTGTGTCTGCCCTCCTTCTAGCACCCCACTAGAACATACACGTCCAGTGAGCTGCAATGCCAAGGACACTACAGGCAGGTTTATATATTTTATTCTCAACCAGGATTTCTCTGATAACTGGACACCAGCCTAGAAGTGTCTCAGACCTGCTTTTACCTACTCTTTGTGTTCTTAAATCCCAGACAGATCCTTCCAGAACTAAATGACCATCAAGACAAAAGTATACTCAATTCGATTTTCCCATTCCAGGAGCTGACAAGAGAGGAGTGGGTCTAACATGCGCTCTCTACCTGGCAGACAGTACACATACTGTGTAAATTACTATTGGGGGCCTCCTTTGTGTGACTAGGTGCCTCAATGCATGTCAGAACTTTTACATAAGGAAGTTGGATTGAAAGAGATTTGTGGTCAACGGTAACCACATAATTTGGAAAATAGAAAAGAGAAAGAATCGACCATAATCTCACCACCCTGATGCAATCTCAGTTAATATTTTGGTGTATCACAGATCAGCATTACTGTTCTTCTTTTGTGGCGTTGTCAGAACTGTGATACATGACAATAGTGCACCTATACATTTCTGTCTTCTTTTTTAAAAATATATTACATCCCACCTATAAAACTGGCAAAATATATTTTCTTTTGCTTCCCCTACAGGGCAGTTGTATTATTTTGAGGGCCCTTTAACTTGGTGGTAAAGAGTATGCTTTGCCATAAGACTCGATTTGAATTCAGCGTGGTGGCTAACTGCCCACTAGTCACTTAACCTCTTCTCTAAGCATCGGGTTTCTCATTTGTTAAATGGCAATCATAAAACCTATACCAAAGGTTACGGTGAGAATTAAATGTAATAATGTAGTCAGTGCACTCAGCCCTTTGCCTGACATATAGGACATGCTCAATAAATGACAGTGAGGGTGATATTGAGGCAGAGACCTCTTAGGCTACACGAGTGCATTGTAAGTAATTTGGGGTAGAACCTTTCACTTAATATATTTTAAGGCATCTTTTATAGTGTTTCACAGGTAGATCCTGCATTTCTGTGGTTTCTGTTGAATGATTTAAGGTGACATTGTCCTGTAACTCACTTGATTTATTTCTTAGACTGAAAATTATAAAGCATTTTATGTATCTCAGGAACATAGGCACTCAGATCTTTGGGTTCATGTCTTAATGATTAGCAGCATTTTACTAATGAAGAAGAGCTTTCTTTCCCCTATTTGTGGTATTATTTGTGAGTTAGATATTCTTCCTAGACAACAAAATATCTTTGTACTTTGAAAATAAATCTCTTCATGTATTTCTTGTTTCTGACACAGTCATCTAAAAATGTGGGGACCCTACAGAGCTTAATAAATATTTATTAAATGAAAACATTGGTCAGTTTTACCCTAAAGTTGCATGTATGTTATTTACAGTTTTATGCAGTGATAGTAACTGTTTTTAATCTTTTGGTTTCTCCGTGCACCCTAATAGGTTATCCTATAATCTGATTCCATTCATGTGTATCAGTGTCCCATGCTGATCTTAGCTCCAGTCAATACCTAGTGTGCTTTCTAGAATATTATATCATTCAGCCTATGATATCATTAACCTATGATATCATTAACCCCCTTCAGCCTATGAGTTGACCTTTTTTAAATACCAGTTTTGGAAGACAGGCCTGACCCATGCATATCATATCACATTTTGATTTTATAAAGTTATGTTGTGGAAGATATGATTCAACTCACATTTTATTTGAAATGTTAAACAGCAGGCTCGTTACGATAGGACTCTATAGTACTGCTTTCATTAACTTGTCCTCAACTACCCACTAATTTGTTATTTTCTATACACACTCTCTGTCTTCAGGATTACTATCTGTTTTGGGTTAAAGGAATATTTTCTTCGACACAAAACTGTATTATCAACCAAAACAAAAGAGCTGTTTTCCCTGATGTGTCTTCCTTCTTCTTCTTCCTGATCCTAGGACGATGAGGCAAAAGTTTCCAGCTGGATCTGGCTCGGCATTTCTGGGATAAATTAAATGAACACACTTGATTGAGGTGTAGCTGGACTGTATCACTGGCTTCCTATTATGCTAGGAGATCAAAGCAGAGCACAAATAGAGGCTTGGTCTATAAAATATTTAAAACAGATGGCTTGTTCTTTTTGGTGAAAATTCAGGTTTTAAGGCAAAACACTTGTTAGCAAGACTTCATTTCTTTTCATTGAAAGATAGTCACCACTGAACACATACCACTGTTTCTTCCTGAATTTCAAGACTAGGATCACAAAGTTTTTGCAGGAGGAGGGATTTGGCAAGCCTAGAAAGGTATCAGACTGTCTGGGTTTTCATGTGAATATAAAATAAGTTATTACAGTTTTGCTTTTGGCATTCTAGAATCAAATGAAAACATCTTACATTTGGTCACATAATCATTTTGTTGTTGGGTCACTATTTAAAAATCTAGTATCATATTGTTGTATCTTCTAAGAATTGAACCAGGATGTTTATCTCTGATTTCATGTTTTAGCTGAAAAGTACATTCTCCATACTCCTTTATCATTTACATCTGAGTCCTCAAGTTTATGTAGAATAATTCTGTAAGTGTGATATAAAACTTTTATTATTTTGGCTTAAACTGACTGAAATGAGAAATAAGATTAATTCAAAAATATTTTGGGGACACCTACCATATGCCTAACACTGTATTAGGTACATGGTAAAAAGTACATGTTTCAAGACATTGAAACAAATGCTAAATGATGGATTTCTCCAACAGAAAAAAATTATACAAGATGCAATAGAAAAACCCAGGTCTCCAAAGAGATTCAGGGGTTCACAGAGAAGGTGACACTTGAGCTAACTCTTGAAGGAGCAATAATAGGCATTTGCCAGGCCGAAATAATTTTAGACAAAGATATTTGCAAAGATAAAGAAGCATAAGCAGCATAACAAATTTAGTATATTCTTGGTAGCTCATTATAGATAGTACTTAGGGTGTATATCAGTTATATGTTGCAACATGACACATTACCCCAAAGCTTGGCAGCATAAAACAACAATAAATGATTTTTATCTCAATGGTTCCTTTGTGTTAGGAATTCAGCAGCAGCTTAGCTGAGTAGTTCTTACTTGGGGTCTCTCATGGGACTGCAATTATCTAAAACCTTCCCTGGGGATAGAACAGCCAATTCCAGGGTTGCTCACCCACAGTTTATGCTGCCTATTGGGAGAGATCTTCAGCTTCTCGCCATATGGAACCTCTCCTTAGAGCTGCTCGATGTGGTGACATGGAGGCCAGCTTCACCCAAAATGAAAGGTCCAAGAATTGAGAGCCAGAAGGAAGCCACAGTGCCTTTTATGATCTAGAATCATAAGTTACACACCATCACTTCTGCAACATTCTGCTCCTTAGAAGGGCGTCACTAAGACCATCCCACACTAAGTGGGGTATTAAGGCTTAGGTACCACTTTTTGAAAGAAGGAATGCTAAATAATTTTCAGGCTTATTTTTAGATTACTACAGGATGTCAGAGAGGGAGAAACAAGCCATTAGGTGGGTGCAGTCAGCAGCAGGTGGATTGTGAAGATGTTAGCATGCAATCTGTAGAGGATGGACAGGTGGAGAAGGAGGTACACGGGGCAGGTTACTGGAAACAAGACAGCCAGTTCAGAGCTTACTACTTTATCCTGGAGAGTGGTGCCAAGTGCCTAAATGGGTGCAGTGATAAAAGAGTTTAGAAGTGAGAATATGTTCATTATCAAGAAGCTCTGGTTCTTCTAGGGAATGTCCCAAATGGTTTCCAGTCTCCCTTGGTTTAGAAAATAGAGAATACCGTCTGAAAGCCCAGTTATAATTCAGAAAGTTAACTTGCCCACAGGAACTACTCAGGTAAAAGCAATGAAATAAAGCCTAAAAGTTCTGTAACCAGTCCAGGGAAGAACCACAAGCTGTGATGTGCTGATGCTGACTGAGAACTTAGCTCCTGGTCATCTTTGCAGATCAAGTCACCTCAGGATTTTGAACCTCTCATTTAGAAAGTTAGGCAAAGGGAAGGGGGTAGATGATCTCTAAAATTCCTTCCATCTTTTGTATTCTGTACTCAAAATAAGTACAGGATGCTGATTTGATCCAATTAGTGTTTTAGACTTGTCTAACCTTGAGAACATTTGACCCAGTAGAAACATTTAACCTATTCACAGATATTTAATTCAGGTTCTACCAATGTCAAGGAATTTTTACTGTTTTCTGGAGCTGAAACAAAGTTAACTTAATATCTTGATCAATTTATACATGTAGTTGAAAATGTTCAGATTTTTTAATTTTCTTATACTATGGAGTCATTTTAATTAGTGTCAGTTCTTTTTCATATTTAAATTGTATGAGTTTATTTATCAGAGTTTTTTGTTTTTTTGTTTCTTTTTGAGATGGAGTCTCACTCTGTCACCCAGGCTGGAGTGCAGTGGCACAATCTCAGCTCACTGCAACCTCTGCTCCTGGGTTTAAGCTATTCTCTTGCCTCAGCCTCCCGAGTAGCTGTGATTACAGGTGCTTGCCACCATGCCTGGCTAATTTTTGTATTTTTAGTAGAGACGGGGTTTCACCATCTTGGCCCGGCTGGTCTTGAACTCCTGACCTCATGATCTACCTGCTTAGGCTTCTCAAAGTGCTGGGATTACAGGCATGAGCCACCATGCCCGGCCTATAGATTTTACTAGTTATAACTTCCTGCACCTGTCAGTTTTTGTTTATACCTATTGCCAAATCCAATGTTCCATTTAGTCTGTATTTTATTTTGTGTTAATATTATTCTTGATACAAGTAATTTTCATTGTGAATGGATATTTAAGGTAATTATTTGTTAAAAAATAATCTGTTAGAAAATTGTAAGAATTTCTTCTTCAGTATTATATTTAGCCTATTATCTGAGATTGGTCTATGATGGAAATTGGCAAACATTTTTTAATGGTAGTAAATAGTGTATAGTTACACTTTTGTTTTTTGTTTGTTTTTGAGACAGGGAGTGCAGTGGTACAATCGCAGTTTACTGCAGCCTCAACCTCCTGCCCAGTCTCAAGCAGTCTCCTACCTCAGCCTCCTGAGTAATTGGGACTGTTGGTATGTACCACCTTGCCCTAACTTTTTAAACTTTTTATAGAGATGGGTCTCCCTGTTTTGCCCAGGCTGGTCTCGAACTCCTGAGCTCAAGTAGTCCTCCCACCTCAACCTCCCAAAGTGCTGGGATTACAGGTGTGAGCCACCAGGCTCAGCCTATAGTTACGCTTTGCAAACTATGTACTTCCTGTCAAAACAATTCAACTCTACTGTTGTGGTGTGAACGCCACCATAGGCAATATGTAAATGAATGAGTGTGGCTATGAACTAATAAACTTTAGACAGAGTAACTTGTTCCATGTCTCCTACCTAGAATGTAACCCAGGTCTCCTTCCTAGAACGTAACCTTGAAATCAAGCCATACAATGTGTCTCCAGAGCCCATGCTCTCACCTCTGTATCACTCTGTAGTTCTGCTCTATTGCACAGAACTATGGATACTGTGCAAAGATATCATAGCACATAAGTGATACACATATGTCTCTAGTGAGGGTAGCCTCTGAGTTAAAAAAACAAAAACCGAAAAAACTTTTTTCACCATAGTCTCTGAAGTTGAATACCCAGTCATTAACATGCTGTCATCAGCCAAAGAGCCTGCATGCTCCTGGCTCTACAGTGTTTGGATGGGTCCTATTTCTGGCCATAGGCACAGCAACCACATTGCCTTCCCTGGTAACTGAAGGATGGACTACTGTGTCTGCATCCACTGTAAGGTGCTGTGATGCCACAGCAGCTGTTGTCAAAGAAGTGTTCAGATAGATGCAATTATTAGGTTTTTTTTTTTTTGAGACAGAGTCTCGCTCTGTCGCCAGGCGCCAGTCTGGAGTACAGTGGCACAATCTCGGCTCACTGCAACCTCCACCTCCCAGGTTCAAGCAATTCTGCCTCAGCTACAGGCGCACCACCACGCCCAGCATTTTTTAGTAGAGACGGGGATTCACCATGTTGGCCAGGATGGTCTCGATCTGTTGACCTCGTGATCTACCCGCCTCTGCCTCCCAAAGTACTGGGATTACAGGCTTGAGCCACCACGCCTGGCCAATGCAATTATTAGTTAGGATTAAAAGATGCAGAAGATCACCTAAATTAATTTAATTCCAGGCTAATTTAGAAATTCCATGAGGGAAGTAACTGACATTAGAGAAGATAAGGGCAAGCATCCAGGCAAACAGCTGCGCTTTCCTAGAAGGTACAAGTTGTAATTGCTCCAAGAGATGGCAGGATGTAGAAATCCTAGTTCAGAGGAGCCTGGCTCCAGCCAATCAGACATTTCATAGATATATGCACATGTGTGTTTTAAATAGCATGTTAACCGGATGCTTTATTCTTGTGTACAGAAATGTATAATCATTGAGACAGAATGTGTTAATGAAATCAGGGGAAGCTAAAAACCTTCATGTACATAGAATGTACAGCACTGAACTCACAGGTAGTCTCAGGCACACACACCCACCTTAGAATGGCTTTGCAGTATTCCTTAAAATGCTGCATCTGGGAAATGATGTAAATAGTTTGCTAGCTAGAGGATTACTAATTAGAAGTGTATCTGAGCAATGGCATGAGATTTTATTGCTTAAATGAACAAGATGGCAGAGGCTTTGCTCCCTGTGGCTGGTCCAACAAAGGTTTTGTATTTCCTGTCAGCAGTAGCATTTCATGCAAGAAGATTACAACTGCTGAAGCCCACAAGGCAACTGAGTATGGAGAGTTCCTCAGAGCTGTATGTTGTCTCTAATTGGGCAGACTGCTGAAAGCATAGAGAGAGCTATTTCTTCTTTTAAAGTAGGAATTGCTGTTAAAGTCTGTGATATCAAAAGTATACTCCCTGAGGCTGAAGCTGCAGTGAGCTGTGATCACACCACTGCACTCCAGCCTAAGCAACTGAGTGAGACCCTGTCTCAAAAAAAAAAAAGACTTAATCATTTCACTCTTTATTCTGTTTCCTATTTTTTAAAGACCTTAGGTACTCTGATTATATAAAAAATGTGGTCTCCATCCTTTGGACTTCCTTACTAAAATTGGATGTGGCTTTATTTGTACAGCTTTTTTTTTTCTTTTTTTTTTTTGAGACGGAGTCTCACTCTGTCTCCCAGGCTAGAGTGCAGTGGCATGGTCTCGGCTTACTGCAACCTGTGCTTCCCGGGTTCAAGTGAATCTCCTGCCTCAGCTTCCCCAGTAGCTGGGATTACAGGCGCCTGCCACCCCGCCCGACTAATTTTTTGTATTTTTAGTAGAGATGCAGTTTCACTGTGTTAGCCGGAATGGTCTTGATCTCCTGACCTCCTGATCTGCCCTCCTCGGCCTCCCAAAGTGCTAGGATTGCAGTCGTGAGCCACCACGCCCAGCTGCAGTAGCTTTTTTATGAGTACTAAAAGGTGGCACTGGTATGACAGCCTGGGAGATTAACAAATAGATATATGAAGATTCTATATAAACTTAACTTTTTCTTTTTCACTATCAGGTCACTTTACAGCTGACCTAGGAGCCTGCTTAGTCTTGACTGACTCATGTAGTTTCCCATGCTTCAGTCTAGATGTGTGCGCCATGTATCCCTTGGAACTTCCTTCTGTGGCCTGCCTGCACCCCATTTTTTCACTTGCCAGTACTCTGCTGTTCCCCCATGAGGATTAGTCAGTTCTGCCAAATGCTAGGGTTTGTTTTTTCTGCACGTTTCATTTCCCACTTTCCAGTGGGGCTGCCCCACTTTGCCACTACCCTTCAAAATTGATCTCCAGTTCCTGCTTAATAATCTTGTTTGTAGCAGAGGGAATCAGGGCACATGGGTCCTTCTTCCAGAGATGGGTGATACATACACACAAAGGGTCATCTGACTGGAAATCCTGAGGCTCATCATGGTCCACGCTGTTTAATCTCGAATTCTCCTGGCTGTTGACTTAAAGCATCAGCCACCATTTGTAGAATCTCTGGTATTTACCATGCTGAGCCTCTTTTGTCATTGTCAATTTTGTATCCTCAAACAATAAAGCTTTGCTTAAGCATCCACAACTGTTAATATTGAAGGGGTGATGACCATCAGAGTTTGTGTTGTGCTAAGCAATTTAGCATTTTGAGAGAGAGAGTAATTCAGTGACTGCATGGGTGGTTTTATTCTCAAATAAAGGAAGTTGGTAGAGAAAGCAGTCTTTCTCATGTTTGTTTTTCCCAAATCTTTTTTTCCACCCAAAGCCTGGATTACTCCCAAGGTGAAAGGGGTGATGTCTGGAAATCGTTAATCCATGGGATTTGTTCATGGTGTATAAAATTTTCAGAAAGAATTTGCTTTTTAAATATGATTTCCTGATTGACTATAGCAGACATAAATCCAGGAAGTACAACTCTGTCAGAGTAGCCAAGATCCTTATTAGCTTCTCAGATATATGAGATTTTTTTAGTGCATGTGTGGAGTGGAAGAAAAGATTCTTCCCGTGGGCAGATTGGATGGAGAGAGGGATGGTAGGAGAAGAAAGGAAGAGAATAATAGTACATAGACACAAAGCAAAGGTGCTAAGGTCAGGGGAGACAGGTGTATATACCCATGGCTTTCCTGGAGTTAGCTGCTGTGCCCCTGAAAAAACAGCTTTACTTCAGTTTATAGTACTGAGAGCAAGAAGCTAGGGAGACACCCTTAGTGCCTTCTGTCCTGGTATGTTTTCATTCTTGAAGTGCTCTTTAATAATATTAAGAAACATTTCCTTATCCTCTTGGTGATACAAAGTTCTTGTGCCACTATTTTCAGAGAAAACTAAGCTATACTAAGCTGAAAATATTGGCTGAAGCCTTTTTGCTCAGATTTCTCCTCCCATCTGGACTTCGTGTCCCCATGCATTCTTAAACACCAAATTACAACACTTTCTCACCTGTTACAGTGAGAAACAGTTTTCTGGTTGTTTCCAATGTTAGCATTAAAAGATCAGATTCCTGGCCAGGCGTGGTAGCTCACACGTATAATCCTAGCACTTTGGGAGGCCAAGGCAGGCAGATCATGAAGTCAAGAGATTGAGACCACCCTGGCCAACATGGTGAAAACCTGTCTCTACTAAAAATATAAAAATTAGCTGGGCGTGGTGATGCCCACCTGTAGTCACAGCTACTTGGGAGGCTGAGGCAGGAGAATCACTTGAACCTGGGAGGCAGAGGTTACAGTGAGCCAAGATCGTGCCATTGCACTCTAGCCTGGCAGCAGAGTAAGACTTTGTCTCAAAACAAAAAGATCAGATTCCTGTATGTGACCTTCCTTTCTCCAATGGAAAGATGCCCATTTCTGATATTTACGCACAGCTACAGATACATTTATAGTTTCCCCTGGATTTTGGGTGATAGCCAACTGTTCTTCCCTGCCACCTGTGCCCTCTTAGGCCATGTTCTTGTTAAGCACTCTAATGAGAAGCCATGTCGGCCACAGGCTCCAGACGCAGAATGAGACCCTCCGTGGCTGTAGCCTGTCTGTGAGCACTCGGCAGTAGACTTACATCTGCATAGTCTGCTGTGTTTCGTTTGACATTAGAGTTCAAATAATAAGGTGACTAATGGCAAATTGTCTCCGCCTACTCCTCCAACCCTTCCATGTACAGACAGATGGACAGACACAAACACACACGCACCCTCTTAACCTGGCCTTGAAATAACTGCCACTCACAGACGTCTCCTCCAGAGACTGGTCTGTCTTTGGGAGCCTTTGTACAGATAAGCTATCAAATCTCATAGTGACTAGACGATCATACTTGGCTCTTTTTTGTAATCCTACGGACTGAGAAGGAGCCAGTAAACGTGTTCCTCATAATTTCAGTTCACATCTTTGTTATGTTGTTCTTTGTTTATTGAGATACTGTCAAGGTCAGGAGATCCCTTTTGTTTAACCTGGGTAACTCCGCTTGCCCTTCCCCTCCACTCCCAATGCCATAGGAGAGAAAAATAAAATGTGATGATGAGGTTATTACACTGTTTTGCCCAGTAGGCAACAAACGTATTGCTGTTTTTCAGATCCATCTGTCTAGCAGACACGTAATAATGCCAAAAGGTGCTGTTGTGTTTGACTGTAGCAGTTATAGCAGGGCACGTGAGGCACCAGGCCTCAGGGGGTCAGAATGGAGTGAGAGTTACCAATTTCAGTGCTCACATGTTCACACAGGCATGCAGGGAGTTAAAAGCCACCATTTTTCCCTGAGGCCAACTGCTTACCTAGCTTTTCCTTTGAAATCCAGCGTCAGTACTTGGGCTTGCCTGCTCAAAAACTATGACTGCCTCTTTGCCCTCTTTTGCTTCATGTTTCTTCCATATGCCTAGATTTTTTTCCCCTAATGTCTCATTCATAAATCTGTAGTCCTGGAACTGTACAGTAGGGAAGCCATTCAGATCTATATATATATCTGAGTGCTTATATAGACAGCATATATATAGAGAGAGAGCACTTCTATTTAACTCCCATTTTTCACTGAAACAATGAGTGATTTGTTGTGGAGAGGAAAGCCTCAAGCCAAGAACCGAATTGAAAATGTTTTCTCATCTTTGTTAACTCTTAACAGCAAGAAAGAATTTTGGAACACATTTCTGCTCTTGGAATTTCTGAGTGCAGCAGTAAGTGGCATTCTGAGTGGCTTTCTTGACTTCTTGATTCTGGTTATCTCGTTGACTTTTAGCAGCCATCCTTTCAGGGTGCATACTGTATGTACCTTTGATTGCTTGGTTTGTAGCAGCTTCTATGCTTCCTAGTAGCATTGTCTTCACCCCATTTCTATGTGCTGTCCTCATCTGTATATACATGTTAGCCCACCTGCTGGTAAATGACCTGGTTTTAATATATCTTAAGTTTCCAAGCACTAAAGCAAGAATAGAGATGCCTACAGTCTTGACATCCTTTGTAGCATATGAAGAGATACATAGATACACTCAGCCAGAGATGTCCTTCCTTCACTAGTGGGCAAGTCCCTAACAGCTGCTCCCTATGCACATCCCTTAGATTTCATTTGAGTAGCATTTGTTACAATGCGTAAGGTAAGAGAGATTTTAACTGAAGGAAGATTGAATAGGCAGAATGCAGTTAGCACCTCTATAGCAGCTATATAGTTGAAATAAATCTTTCAAGATTTATTTTATTCTGAACCCTGTTTCATATCTCCTTACAGCTTTGAGGATATAATGTTTTCTCTCCATATCAGAGTCTAGAAATAGAGGATGTTTTGTTTTGTTTTGTTTGCTAGAGTGGTAATGCTGCATCCTTAAAGAAAAATTGGCAACAGATTTGTGAGCTGTAAAACTAAGAAGAAATGATCATTTGTTATTTTCAAAAATGATTCTCACGTTTCTTCACATTTCAAAACCTATAATCTTTTGCAGTTTTTATAGGCACACTTACACTTTGACAGACCATAAAGCCCTTTAAATTTGAAACCTTTGGAGCGAGTTTCTACTTTTAGAACCAGATATTTCTATTAGTAGTGAGATTTCTGATTAACATTTATTTATCTCAGTGACCTAGTGGTCCCTGGACCTGAATTCCTAGTGGCAACTGAATTATAAGATTTTCTGACCTCTTCTTTCACAAAATAGCTGTGCTTAAATGAGAACATAACACATTGCTCCAAACTTTTGTGACAAGGCTTGACACACTATTATTCATTTTCCTGACCCTGACATACATTATTGACCATGAAGATATCTTACTTATTGAGGATAAAGACTTTGAGACAGAATTAATGAATTTTATTTTCTTGCATCTTTTCAGAGTTTAGCTCTCAGCTGAGACCTCTGGAAAAGAATGCCATTCTAAGATAATATTTATGCAAAGTTAATCTGTTAGTTATTCTGGGACTTTCTTAATGTACTCTACATTGAGAGACAGCAGTGCAATGATAGTCCAACAAGAAATCAAAACTACCACTAGCATTTATGCAGTTAATATATGGACAGTTGAACCTGCCTCTGAAGACTTCAGCAGGTAGGTAAAAAGAACAAAAAGATTTTGTAGCCACTTCAGAGCTGTGAGCTAGCCACAGAAGAATCATAGTAGACCTAAAAATAATTAACCAGGAAGACAATATGTGATCAATAAATGTTAGCTTTAAAAAAAAATGGCATCTTTTAGGCTGGGTGCAATGGCTCACGGCCCTAATCCTAGCAGTTTGGTAAGTTGATGCAGGAGGATCACATGAGCCCAGGAGTTAAATACCAGCCTAGGCAATATTGTGAGACCCTTTCTCTATATTAAATTTAAAAATTAGCCAGGTATGGTGGTACATTCCTACTGTCCCATCTACTTGGGTGGCTAAGGTGGAAGGTGGGAGAATCGCTGAGCCCTGGAGGCTGAGGCCTCAGTGAGCTGTGATTGCACCACTGCTCTCGAGTCTGGTGACAAAGCAAGACCTTGTCTTAATTAAAATATATATATATATATATATATATATATATATATATATAATGATGTCTTTCAAAGGACAAAATATTAGTACCCCATTAGCAAATACCTTAAGCCCCGAATAATACTCGGTACTTATGCATCTAATCTTTATGAGGAGGCTTCTGTGGCTAGCTCACAGCCCTGAAGTTGCTACAAAATCTTTTTGTTCTTTTTACTTACTTGCTGAAGTCTTCAGAGGCAGGTTCAACTGTCCATATATTAACTGCATAAATGCTAGTGGTAGTTTTGATTTCTGGTTGGACTATCATTGCACTGCTGTCTCTCAATGTAGAGTACATTAAGAAAGTCCCAGAATAACTAACAGATTAACTTTCCATAAATATTGTCATCTTAGAATGGCATTCTTGTTCAGAGGTCCCAGCTGAGAGCTAAACTCTGAAAAGTAAAAGATGCAAGAAAATAAAATTTATACCTCTCAAAATGAGTTCTTAGAGTAACTATCTGGCACAGAAACAGTAGAGCGGGAAGAGAAAAGCAGGCCTATTGGACAGAACTTTCACATTGCACATTTCATCCAGGTACTGAAGTCACGTGGCCCAAGAAAGTATGTTTAGATCTCATAGATAAATGAGTTGCAGAAATGGAATGCTGTAGAATCTTCTGTTACTATTTGTATTGAATGACACGGGAACCACTTACCTGTCTTTCTAAATACGATTTGTTATCTAACCTCACTTAAGTGGAAACTAGGTCAAAATAAACACCTTTGGAAGATTACTGGTCTTGTCACTATGCCATCAAATGCTGGCCTCTGAAACCTGTTTGAGAATCTAATGCATGAAAAATAAATCTTTATAAGATGAAACGAAGCTCTTAGTACTTAACCAAAAATGTCTCATCCCTTTTCATAATTTAAATTTCCTTAACAATTTTGTAAATGTAGCATTGAGGCCATATTGATGTTTTGGCATCGTATTTGGTACAAGCCAAGGTTATTGTGAAAAGTTCATTATTTAACTTCCTTTTTCCTAGTGCAGAAAAATATATTTAACTATAGTTCAGCATAGCTGTACAACCAATTTGGCCTGAGCACATATTTGATGATTTTTAGTAGGACTCCTTGCCAATGTATTGAGGTTGTATGTGGAAAAAAGTTATAACTTATGGGTCCTATAAGGCATTCTCTTTCTACTTGGCAAATGTCCCTCTTCTCTCTTGAGATTAGGCAATGGCGGTTCTACCTTGTGGGAAACACAGTTTCTTTTCTAAGTGGCCTGCTCAAATTAGATAGGGCGAAAAAGGAAGAGATAAGGGCATTTCCCACATGATTGACATGGTTCATGTGTTCCAGAGAGGCTTAAGTAGTTTTTTTATGGATAGATTTGGGGACGTTGCTAGCTGGGCAGTTCCATATGCTTTCACAAAGTAAGCTCAGTAGTTTTGTTTTTAAGACATTTCCCTTTGTCAGGGGAAGAAAAGAATAGATACTCTAGTCATTGCATAGAGTGAGGTGTGTTTGTTGTGTTTTGGAGTAAGCGTTTGTATTTTTTATTGATATATCCTAGTTGTATATATTTTGGGAGTGTATATGGTATTTTTATACCTCTATACAGTGTAAATGATCAAATCAGAGTAATCTGGGTATCTATCACCTCAAACATTTATCTTTTCTTGGTAAAATGAATTTTTATCCTGGATAAACTATTTATAATTTGATTCTTTCTTCTTCTTCTTCTTCTTCTTTCTTCTTTTTGTTTTTTTAAGTAGAGACAGAGTCTTGCGGTGTTGCCCAGGCTGGTCTCAAACTCCTGTCCTTAAGCAGTCCTCCTGCCTCACCCTTACTTTTTTCTTTTTTTGTGACAGAGTCTCACTCTGTTGCCCAGGCTGGAGTGCAGTAATACAATCTCAGCTCACTGCAACCTCCACTTCCTGGGTTCAAGCGATTCTCATGCCTCAGCCTACTAAGTAGCTGAGACTAGCAGGTACATGCCACCACGCCCAGCTACTTTTTGTATTTTTAGTAGAGACGGAGTTTCACCATGTTGGCCAGGCTGCTCTCAAACTCCTGACCTCAAGTGATCACTCACCTTTGCCTCCCAAAGTGCTGGGATTGCAGGCATGAGCCACCACACCCGACCTCAGCTTTATTTTTTAAGTTTTCAACTGGACTCTGAAATTTTTCAGAATATCAAATGCCATCATGTTTATTTAATCAATTATCGTTCAGCATAAAATGCATTTAAATCATTTTGATTTTTTTTGTTTGGTTTTTTGTTTGTTTTGAGACAGAGTCTCACTGCGATGCCCAAGCTGGAGTGTAATGGCAAGATCTCGGCTCACTGCAACCTCTGCCTCCCAGGTTCAAACAGTTCTCCTGCCCCAGCCTCCCGAGTAGCTGAGACTTCAGCATGCGCCACCATGCCCAACTGGTTTTTGTATTTTTTTAGTAGAAACGAGGTTTCCCCATATTGGCCAGGCTGGTCTAAAACTCCTGATCTTCAGTGATCTGCCCACCTCAGCCTCCCAGAGTGTTGGGATTACAGGCGTGAGCCACTGTGCCAGGCCGAAATTTATTTTATATTAAGAATAGGGACCTAAAAAGTCAGCATCCCCAGTCATAGTAGTAGTAGGAGTGAGCTAATATCTTTTAAAATTCCATTTTACTATAAGGAACTTGGCTTTCTCAATATGACCGTTTATCACATTGTCCCCTTTCTTCATGGACATACTTTTTTCTTCCAGTTTATCAATCAAAAGTAATTACCTAAGATAATCAGCTCTTTCAGCCTTTGCAGCCCAGATGTGGCATTTGTCATGGCAGCTGTATACACACAAACATGCTTGTGTGCACTAAGGGAATGGGAATAAATTGCACAAACCCAATGAAAATCCCAAAAGTGATTTTTATAATCAATTTATCTGTGAAAGAAGATAGAGAAAACCAAGCTTTTAAAAAATGAGGAATGAAATAGGGATGAATTACTTGGCATCATGGAAGATATAGTAATAGAACCATGATTAAACTGTTTTGTCATTGGTACACAAAGTGTATGTGCAGTTAAAATAATGTTACCTTTAAAGACTGCACTTGGAATTCTTTTTTAAATTTTCCACAACAAGCAGTATGTGTGTGTGTGTGTGTGTGTGTGTGTGTGTGTGTAACTGTCACCCAGGCTGGAGTGCAGGGGCACCATCTTGGCTCACTGCAACCTCTGCCTCCTGGGTTCAAGCAATTCTCTAGCCTCAGACTCCCAAGTACCCTGGGATTACAGGCACATGCCACTACGTCCAGCTAATTTTTGTATTTTTAGTAGAGACAAGGTTTCACCATGTTGGCCAGGCTGCTCTTGAACTTCTGAAATCAAGTGATCTGCCTGCCTTGGCCTCCCAAAGTGCTGGGATTACAGGCATGAGCCACCACGCCCGGCCACAACAAGTATATATTTATTCTCAGAAATAAAATACAATATTTTTGAAAGGTTGGCATTCTTTGCCAAAAGCTATCCAACTTCCCCACTCTAAATTCTCTGCTTGATTGAAACACTCACTTTTTTCTGTGACAGGCTGTGTTGACATCCCTGTTGTAGGTAGGAAATTCCAGCACAGAACTGGTACCAGAAACCTGCTGATTAGGAGTCTGTTCTAGACACCAGGAGCCTTTCACAGCAGCACTTTGGTGTTTATCCTTTATCCTTAGAGAGAGAGAGAGAGAGAGAGAGAGAGTTTTAAAAACAAAAATAATGCTGGCCGAGCACACTGGCTCACGCCTGTAATCTCAGCACTTTGGGAGGCCGAGGCAGGCAGATCATGAGGTCAGGAGATCAAGACCATCCTGGCCAACATGGTAAAACCCCATCTCTACTAAAAATACAAAAATTAGCTGGGTGTGGTGGTGCATACCTGTAATCCCAGCTACTCGGGAGGCTGAGGCACGAGAATAGCTTGAACCCAGGAGGCAGAGGTTGCAGGGAGCCAAGATAATGCCACTGCACTCCAGCCTGGCAACAGAGTGAGACTCCGTTTCAAAAAAACATTATGATGCTAAATTGATTCATTTTCTCTGGTTTGTCTAGCCGGGCTCCAGCTTCTATGTTATTTTTTACTATAGAGGCCTAAACTGAACTCTGATCTTTTTAGTAAACTAAAGATGGTTTTAGCCACTAAGCTCTTGCTCTTTATTCTCTCTTAATTATTTCCTGGAAATAATATTAGAAATAAAGAAAATATGCTGTATTTATTATGCAGCCATTGAAAACATATTTTCAGTCATATATAATGCAGTGAACAGTACTCACAATACAATGTTAGTTAAACAATGTGTCAAAAGAAATGTGAAGTATGTTACTGTTAGAAGCTGATTTATATAAATTTATTAAAAGACTTGGCAGAAAAATTACCAAAATGTTACAAATGATTACTTCTTGATGGAAGTGTACACAGTTTTCTTATTTCCTTTATATTTTTCCTTTTCCCCCAATTTTTTGGAGTAAAATGTTTATTGTTTTTATAATAAAAACATAAAACTGTATTTGCTTAAAAAACTCTTATTTAAAAAGAAATAAAGGAAGGTGGCAGGAGCAGTCCTCTGAGGGGGTCCAAGGAGGAATCAGTGTTACTGTGGAAAGTAATACCAGGCCTTGCTTCTGTTGACTTGAAGATTATTGAGCTCCCAATTCATTAGTTAGGCCAGAGGTGTCCTGCTGATGAAAATTGCCAGGCTGGTGACATGCAGCAGGTGCAGACCTCTGTAGTGTGAGCCCTGGGAACACATTGAGAATTGCCAGCGTTTTGGCAGTGCTTCGCAGCACTCACAGCTGCTGTGTGTCAAGCAGGTGCTGCTCTAACGCTTCAGTGTTCTGTGATGTGATGTCTGGCCCCATTCTCTTCCTGAACACTCCAGGCTTTGACTACCTCCCAAATACCTGGCCAGACTATTGTCACGAGAGCTGTCAAATGAAATCCTGGGGCAGGAGTCATCAGTCATTTAGTGCGCTTCCAGAAGGAATCAAAGGAGTAGCTGTTCATGCAGGGGAAAGGAAAGAGAAAAGAAAAAAATGTAGAGCAAGTCTGTTACTTAAGAAAAACACAGAACCAGTGTTACAACTAACAATTTTAGAGTCCTTGGCTGTGAGTCAGGTGTTTGGTGTCGTATAAGGATTTATCAGTCACTGTTTCAGAAGAGTATCGGATAACCTCCGTGAAATGAATGAGGGGAGCATAAGCCAGGATGAGGCAGAATTCATAATGAGTTCCCTCATCACGTCTCTTGGCCAAGAAAAACATGCACTTTCTCCAGAGACGGAATTTTTCTTCCATTCCAGGAGGTGGAGGAACATTTGAAGTATATGTAGTCGAGTATTTCAGATGAGCAGCTTTCACTAGCAGTTTTTTGTAATCTACTCATAAATAAGTGAAAAGAGAAATTGTGAGGTAACTGGAGTCTTTCTGTATCAGGAATAGCATCTCTGTAAAAACAAGTCAGTCCTGTGCTTAATCCCTGCCTCAATACAGAGCTGTCTGTCTAGTGTGGATATATTAAGCCAGCATTCTCTTCCTGTCTCCCAGAAGGGCAGCTGGGTGTGACAGCATAAATGTGTGACAGTGTGTGAAAATGTTTCTATAATCTTGGAGATTTCACTAGTGATTAGAAGAGGTTTAGTCTCTGGTCAATTTTCTTTTACTTGGGAGGCATAAAGAATATTTGAATCCCTCATTTCAGACTGACCTTGACTTTTCTTATTGTTATGATTTTTTTTTTTGCCTTAGATCATCCAGCCCCTCTTAGAACTTGACCAAAATAGAAGTAAATTAAAGTTGTACATTGGACACCTAACAGCCCTCTGCCATGACCGAGACCCCCTGATCCTCCGTGGACTCACTCCACCAGCTTCCTATAACTTGGACGATGACCAGGCGGCTTGGGAGAATGCGCTGCAGAAGATGACCCAGGGGCAGGTGAGCCTCTCACTCACACTTTGACAAGAGCCTGTGAAAATCTATTTGCTATATAGGTTGATGCAGTGGAGCTACCTTGGGGAACTCCATGTTCAGATTCAAGACTTTGGGGTGGTGAGGGGTTTCCAGATACCATTTTTTAAATGATTTTTAATTGCTTTTTTATTGTTTTATTTTTTAAAATTCACAAATTAAAAATGTATATTTCTCATGCACAACATGTAATTTTGAAATGTGTGTCCATTGTGGAATGGCTGAATAGAGGTAATTAACATTTGCATTACCTCATATACTTTTCATATTTGAGTGTGTGTGTTTTGAAAACAGTTAAAATCTACTCTCAGCACTACATTGTTAAGTATAGTCAGCATGTTGTACACTAGATCTCTTTTTTTTTTTTTGAGACAGAGTCTTGCTCTGTCATCCAGGCTGGAGTGCAATGGTGCGACCTCAGTCACTGCAACCTCCACCTCCTGGGTTCAAGCCATTCTCCTGCCTTAGCCTCCCAGGTAGCTGGGACTACCGGCATGTGCCACCATGCCCTGCTAATTTTTTTGTATTTTTAGTAGAGATGGGGTTTCACCGTGCTGGCCAGGCTGGTCTCAAACTCCTGACCTCAAGTGATCTGCCGACTTTGGCCTCCCAAAGTGCTGGGATTACAGACGTGAGCCACTGGACCTGGCCAGTTGTACACTAGCTCTCTTGAACTTATTCCTCCTTGTCTAATTGAAATTTTTAAACCTTTTAGCAACATCTTTCCAGCCCCTGGTAACCACCATTTCCCTCTTAGATTCAAGATTCTTGACAATGAGTAGTCTTTGGAAGAAGACTACTCACTGGAAGTCATTTGGAAGAACAGATATTTGGAATTACCTTTTGAAGGAAATACCACTCGATTCTTGCCTCAGTGTAACTTACTCAAGTATCAGGAAGGGCTGATTTATAAGGGAGAAGGCTAAGGACAATCTGTTAACATTGTCGTAAGTTATTACACAGAAGTGGTAGCCACTGAAGGAAAGTCTGAGTAGTTTAGGTTAATCCCATGTCTTAGTCCATTCAGGCTGGTAAAACAAAGTAGCACAGACTGGGCGGCTGATAAACAGCAGACATTTATTTCTCTCTGTTCTGGAGGCTGGAAGTCCCAGATCAGGGGCCCGGTCATGGTTGGTTTCTGGTTCCTTTTTTCCTGTTGCATTCTGCTGACCTCATGACCTAATCACCTCCCAAAGGCCCACCTCCTAATTGCATCACATTGGGGGTTGGGATTTCACCATATGAATTGAGGGGAGGAGGGTAAACATTCCATCTGTAGTACTCCCTATACTACATTTTCTGGTTACTGTCACCTGTAAAAATCCAGTGATTCTTTTTTTTTACATGTTATGATGTTTGGTTCAATAAAGACAGGCTAATGCTAGCCTGGAGACAAAAATCAGGAATAAAAGAAACAGAAGACAGGATGAAGATAGGGATAGAGTACAGACATGGAAAGGGAAGCAAAGAAAAAGTGGATAAACACCGAGAAATAAGCAGAAAAAGAGAAAAATGGGTCAGTTTTTAATTTAAAGCTCATTTTGCTCCTAGTTTACTGATAGAGGTCAGTGATATTCCTTACCCCTTTCAGACTTAATCATACCAACAGGAGTCTAAAGAAATGCACAGATGTTGTACACTTACTAACACTCTTCATCAGAACTTTGAAGCTATGTGCTATTTCTAGCTAAATACTTTCTATTTGTTAAATATTGTTTGTTTACTCATGATATGTGAAGGTAAATTGTATTTAATACAGAACTTCCTGTGGAGTGATATTAAAGATACCAGTGACAACCCACAAGTCAAGAAATGCAACCTGGTGAGACTTAGAGCTGTACTTACTTTCCCATCATGTAGATATTGCCTAATAGTTCAGAAATATATTTCGCAGCCTAACTAGTTATCCAAGGCACCTCATTTATTTGATGTGAAAAGATAAGAACTACTTCTCAAATTTAGCATGTTGTCATAGGAATTTTATTTTCTTCTTCTTCTTTTTTTTTTTTTTAAATAGAGATGATGTTTCACCATGTTGGCCAGGATGGTCCTAATCTCCTGATCTCAGGTAATCCACCCGCCTCAGCCTCCCAAAGTGCTGGGATTACAAGCGTGAGCTACCTTGCCTGGCCCAGGAATTTTAATATCTTTCTTTCTTGAAAGAGGAAAAAAATGTAAAGGACAGTATTAAATTCAGCGAGGTGCTGTGGCTTACACCTGTAGTCCCAGCTACTCAAGAGGCTGAGGCAGGAGGATTGCTTGAGCCCAGGAGTTCAAGGCTGCAGTGAGCTATGATTGTGCCACTATACTCCAGCCTGGGTGGTGACAAAGTGAGACCCTGTCTCCAAAAAGACAAAAAAAGGAAAAAAAAAGGACCACATTAAATTAAATTCATAATAGCTCCTTTTTATATTGATAACCATATAGTAAAAATGTAGTGGAAATAAATATATACATAATTACAATGCAATCAAAAGCCCATTGGAAACAGAGCACATGGCTATTCATTTTAGAGACTTTTGCTTCAGAATTCTGCAGAAAAACAGTGCTTCTTAAAAGCAGTGCTGCCAGGCACAGCGGCTCACACCTGGAATCCCAGCACTTTGGGAGGCTGAGGCGGGAGAATCCCTTGAGCACAGGAGTTTCAAACCAGCCTAGGCAGCATATCAAGACCTCGTCTTTACAAATAATTAAAATTATCCAGACATGGTGTTACATGCCTATAGCCCCAGATGCTCAGGTAGCTAAGGTGGGAGGATGGCTTGAGCCTGGACAATCGTGGCTGCAGTGAGCTGAGATCGTGCCACTGTACTCCAGCCTGGGTGGCAGAGCAAGACCCCATCTCAAAAAAAAACTTAGTGCTTCTTAATGTATTAAAGTTTAACTGGCATTAAATTATTGCTTTGTTAAATAGCTTGTCTTTGTTTTGTTTTTGTTTAGGAGACAGAGTCTCACTCTGTCACCCAGGCTGGAGTGCAGTGCTGCGATCTCGGCTCACTGCAAACTCCGCATCTCAGATTCAAGCAATTCTCATGCCTCAGCCTCCTGAATAGCTGGGACTACAGGTGCATGACACCATACCCGGCTAATTTTTTGTATTTCAGTATGTTGCCCAGGCTGTTCTCGAACTCCTGAGCTCAGGCAGTCTGCCCACCTCAGCCTCCCAAAGTGCTAGGATTACAGGAATGAGTGACCATGCCTTGTCTTTGAAATGGAAAAGGTATTTTTGCTCAGTCCTGTATTTTCAATATGCTTGGATGGACTTAATCTTACCAGAGGGGAAAAAAAACATCTTTATAGTGAGACCAAGATAGACAATTTCAAACTAAGGATTTTTCAGCCAGTTTTGAGTGAATGAAACCTGATTAATAGACTTCCCATTGCACGTGCTGTTACAGTCAAGCTACTGCACTCATGCAAATAATTGTGCTCACACATAGGAACTCTGTTAATATTGTCATGTTTCCCCTTAGTTGAGAATGTACTTCTGTTACTGAAGTTATTGTTTAAGGTGTGTGAAATTGTATTCTCCTCAGTAGTCCCTGAGAAACGAGAGACCTGGGTCATCTACAGAGGAATACAACAACTAACAATCCCTACTATAAGTTTCTTCATAGCTTCTAAAGATTGGTGGAGAAACCAACCCATTTCCTGCTTCCTTACCCCAAGTAAGAATGTAAGGGAGTAATGTAGGTTGTCTAACAATACAAAATGACTTGCCTGTGAAAGTATTGTGGTCAGAGTTTTGACTTCAGCTTTAAAGGCCAAGAAACATAAGATGTGAGTCACTGCCAAATATGCATATTGGTTTATTTTGTGTGCATGTTTTGTTTATGGTTTTGTTTTTATGATGCACAGCCTTCTGCCCCTGACATTTGTATTTTTCACCTCATATCTCCAGTGCATTTCATGCCACCATGCTCCCCCAACACCAGCCCCATGAGGACAGGACAAGAACTTTGTCTGTCTTTTTCAGTGCTAGGGCAGTGCAGAAGGGAAATGTGGGGTCAGAACCCCCACACAGAGTCCCCACTGGGACACTACCTAGTGGAGCTGTGAGAAGAAGGCCACCATTCTCCAGACCACAGAACAGTAGATCCACCGCTGGTTTCCACCATGCACTGGGAAAAGCCATAGGCACTCAATGCCAGCCCATGAAAGCAGCTGGGAGGGGGGGCTGTGCCCAGGACCCCACCTCTTTTATCATCATGACCTGGATGTGAGACATGAAGTTAAAGGAGATCATTTTGGAACTTTAAGGTTTAGTAACTGCCCTGTTGGATTTTGGACTTGCCTGGGGCCTGTAGCCTCCTCGTTTTGGCCAGTTTCTCCCATTTGGAATGGATCTATTTACCCAATGCCTATACCCTCATTGTATCTAGGAAGTAACTAACCTGCTTTTGATTTTACAGGCTCATAGGTGGAAGGAACTTGCCTTGCCTCAGATGAGACTTTGGACTTGGACTTTGGGGTTAATGCTGGAATGAGCTAAGACTTTGAGGGACTGTTGGGAAGGCATGATTGTGTTTTGAAATGTGAGGACATGAGATTTGGGAGGGGCCAGGGGCAGAAAGCTATGGATCGGCTGTGTCCCCACCCAAATCTCATCTTGAATTATATTTCCCATAATCCCCACATGTTGTGGGAGGGACCCATGGGATGTAATTGAATCATGGGAGTGGTTACCCCCCCCCATGCTGTTCTCATGATAGTGAGTAACTTCTTATGAGATTTGATGGCTTTATAAGGGGCTTTTCCCCCTTTGCTTGGCAATTCTTTCTCCTGCCACCATGATTGTAAGTTTCCTGAGGCTTTCCCAGCCAAGCAGAATTGAGTCAATTAAACTCTTTCCTTTATAAATTACCCAGTCTTGGGTATTTCTTCACAGCAGCATAAGAATGGGCTGATAGACTATGCCTTTGTATTTAAAGTGGGTTTCTTGTAGAGAGCATATATCAAATCAGTAATTGTCTTCTGATTGAAATGTTTAGAACATTTGCACCTGTTATAATTATTGACATAGTCGAGTTAAATCTGTCATCTTTATATTTATTTGTTTCGTCTACTGTTTTTTCCTCTCTTTCTGTTTTCTTTTAAATTAATTATTTTTTATTATTTCATTTTATTTCCACTAGTGGCTTAAAGCTCAACTCCCTACCGCTTTTAAGTGATTGCTCTGTGGTTTACAGTATACAGTTTTAGCTTCTCATAGTCAAATCTTGAAAACATATCGCTTCAGGCATAGTGTAGGAGGAATCTGCCAATCGTACACTTCTGTTTCCTTTGTTTCACACTTTATGCTATTGTTGGCATACATTTTATTCCTTTATATATTATAAACCCTATAGTACATTGTTACTGTTTTTGCTTTAATCAGTTATCTTTTTTTTCAAACAAATTTTACCATCTTAAAAATTTTTACGTGTACAGTTCAGTGTTATATTTATAATGTAAACTATCACCACCATCTATCTCTGCAGCTCTTTTCATCTTGCAAAACTGAAACTCTATACTTGTTAAACAATAACTCCCCGTCCTCCTTTCCCCCACGAGTCTATCTTCTTTCTCTCTGATTTTACTACTCTAAGGACTTCATGTAAATGGAATCAGGCAGCATTTGTCTTTTTGTGACTGGCTTATTTCATTTAGCAAGGTTCATCAGGATTTCACAGGATTCACCTGTGTTGTAGCTAGTGTCAGAATTTGCTTCCTTTTTAAGGCTATTGTTGTATGTATATACCACATTTTCCTTATTCATTCTGCCATTGACGGACACTTGGGTTGCTTCCACATTTTAGCTTTATTATCATGAATAATGCTGCTATTAACATGGGTATATAAATATCTTTTTGAGACCTTGCTCTACGTTCTTTTGGTGTAAAATCAAAAGAGGTGAAATTGCTGGACTATGTGGTAATCCTGTTTTCAGTTTTTTGAGTGACCTTCCTACTGTTTTCCACAGCCACTGTACCAGTTTCTCATCAGCAGTATACAAGGGTTCCAATTTCTCCATACGGCTAACACTTGTTATTTTGTGGTCTTTGGTGTGTTTTTTTATGATTTATTTATTTTGGTGTGTTTTTTAAATAGTAGCCATCCTAATGGGTGTAAGGTGCTATCTCATAGTTTTGATTTCCATTTCCCTAATGATTCATGATGTTGAGCATCTCTTCATGTGCTTCTTGCCCATTTGTATTTCTTCTTTGGAGAAATTATCTATTCAAGTTTCAGCCTATTTTTGAATCAGATTTTGTTGTTGTTTTTGTTGTTACTGAGTTTTAGAAGTTCTCTGCGTATTTTGATATTTATTCCTAATCAGATATCTGATTTGTAAACATTTTCTCCCATTCTGTGGTTGCCTTCTTACCGTTACTGTGTTAATAGTGTCTTTTGATGCACAAATTCTTTTATTTTCGTGAAGTCTCATAACTTACTGAGACTGGGTACAGTGACTTATGCCTGTAATCCCAGCACTTTGGGAGGCCAAAGCAGGAAGATTGCTTGAGGCCAGGAGTTGAAGACTAGCTTGGACAATGGTAAAACCCTTATCTCTACAAAAATTTAAAGTTAAATTTAAAAATTAGCTGGATGTAGTGGTGTGTGCCTGCAGTCCCACCTACTCAGGAGGCTCAGGTGGGAGGATCACTTTGGCCCAGGCGTTTAAGGTTGCAGTGAGTTATGATCATGCCACTGCACTCCAGCCTGGGCCACAGAATGAGACCCTGTCTCGGTAAATTAAAAATAAATTTTAAAAAAGAACTTCCTTTTAAATGTCTTATAGTACAGGTCACCTGATAATGAATTTTGTTTTATTTGTCTGAAAAAATGTATTTTTATCACCTTTGGCTATGGCCGGAATTGTGTCCCCCCTCCTAAAATTCCTGTGTTGAAGTCCTAACCCTCAGTACCTCAAAGTGTGACTATATTTAGAGATAGGACCTTTAAAGAGATAATTAAGTTAAAATGAGGCCATTAGGGTGAACCCTATTCCAGTGTGACTGGTATCCTTTTAAGAGTACACACCAGGGTACACACACAGAGGAAAATAACCACATAAGGGCAAAGCAAGAAAGTAGCCATCTGTAAGCCGAGGAGAGAGACGCCTCAGAAGAAATGAAACCTGCTAATATTTTGTTCTTGGACTTCTGGCCTCCAGAACTGTGAAAACATTAATTTCTGTTGTTCAAGCCACTGAGACTGTGATATTTTACTGTGGCAACCCTAGAAAACTAATACACCTTGTTTGTGAGATGTTCTCCTCTGGGCACAGATTTCTTGGTTGACAGGGATTTTTTTTTCCTCTTTTAAGATGTGGTTCCATTTTCTTTTGGCATGTATAGTTTCTGTGGAAGTCTGCTCTATATTTTTTTTGAGACAGTGTTTTGCTCTTGTTGCCTAGGCTAGAGTGCAATTGTACAATCTCTGCTCACTACAACCTCCACCTCCTGGGTTCAAGTGATTCTCCTGCCTCAGCCTCCCAAGCAGCTGGGATTACAGGCATGTGCCACCACACCCAGCTAATTTTGTATTTTTAGTAGAGGTGGGGTTTCACCATGTTGGTCAAGCTGATCTCAAACTCCTGACCTCAGGTGATCTACCCGCCTTGGCCTCCCAAAGTGCTAGGATTACAGGTGTGAGCCACTATGCCCAGCTGGAAGTCTGCTATATTCATATAGCTTTGTTTTGGGCCGAGTGGGTGGGTGAATTGGTTGGTTGGTTGGTTTGTTGATAAACCATGTTCTTTTTTCTCCAGCTGCTTTCAAGATATTCTCTTTATCTTTAATTTTCAACCATTTGATGATAATGTAGCTACTTGTGTTTTTCTGTATATTTAACCTGTTTGGAATTATCTGAGCCCCTTCTCTGGATCTGCATTTTTTTGTCCTTCATTAATTTTGGAAA
The DNA here is from genome assembly GCA_963573385.1 of Cacajao melanocephalus. Lineage (NCBI taxonomy): Eukaryota > Metazoa > Chordata > Mammalia > Primates > Pitheciidae > Cacajao > Cacajao melanocephalus. The sequence goes on along the minus strand of CAUYLG010033336.1, from coordinate 119,687 downwards.
ATTATTGGCCATTACCTCTTCAGATGTATCTTCTGCCTGCTTCTTTCTTCTTTTATAACTACCGTTACGTATTTGTTAGATCACTTGAGATTGTCCCGTATCTCTTGGATTTCTGTTCTGTTTTCCACATTTTCTTATTAAACTTGAAGTTTTCTGTTATTAGTTTGGATAATTTCTATTGATCTATCTTTAAGTTCACTTTCTTTTTGTGTACGTCTCATAATTTTTTATTAAATGTTAAATAGTATCATCACTTCTCGGCCTTTTGGCTAAGATCAAGTATATTAAATGTTAATAGTCTAAGTAAAAAGAACAATAGAAACCAAGGTAAATAATACTTATATCTGGAAATTTACATTCGTCTTCTTCTGTCAGGCCATTAGCATTGGGGACTGAATCAAATAAATCTCTAATTGAGCTGGGTTTGGGCTTCTTTCCGCTGTAGTTACCTTCATTGCGCCACAGGCCTTAAGATTTGCAGTGGTGGATTGCCACTTTCATACGCTTAATGTGAGCTCTATGGTGCTGATGTTTCTGTTTCATGCTTCTCTCTCAGCTTTCAGCATGTCCTTCGTGCCTGCACCGCAGAGGGCTTTCTCTGCATGCTGTTGTCCTTATCCACGCAGTTGACTGTTGTTGTTACTCAATATAAGACTCAGGGTTGGGCAGGAGTGGCTTCTTCATTTTCCTGCTCCAGTTTCTATCTTGGTGCTTCTGTCCCACCTCCAATGACAGACAACATCTCCCCCTACTCAGCACAGGTCTAGACTGTTGGCTCATTTCCTACCCTGTCCCCACTAGCAGCAGACTTCTAGTTTGAATCAGTTCATAATTTAGGGGGCCTACTGGACTCCCTGTCTCCTTCCTGGCAACAGTTTGCTTTTGCCTAATGACAGCACAAGAGGTAGGGCAGATTTTGTACTCCTTCTCTAGCCTAGGAACAGAGGCCATGAAGGTTTCTTCCCTGCCCCCAGCAGCACATAGCTTTTTCTGTCACAGTAGGGCTGGGTTCCAGGCACTGAAGTCTTTCTTGCCCTTCTCTGGGTCTCGTGTTCTTAAAGAATGATAGCATGAGAATCAGAAGAGATTTAAGATATTCTTTCTGCCCAATTTGGAAAATCTCTTTCCTGGCACATTTCTTTTTCTTCATATCAAAGGAGAGCCCGGGGTACAGGTGGAACTCATGGGCCTGTCACCACTGGAGCCAGTCACATCTGTGCTCACGCAGGCCAGAGCATGGCTAGATTTCTCTTGTGCTCCTGCTCTGCCCTCAGTGTTGGCAGGCCCACACCTCTGCACCATAGAGGAGTGCTCTCTCGGTTTCCTGCTCTGTGCCCAATCTTTCCAACAAAGCCAGTGGCAGCCAGTGGAAGAGTTGGACAGTGGGTGTGTACTCCTTCGTGTCTGGGGCTCTGAGGGATTTGGATCCGTCAAGCTCTTTTCCTTCTGCCCGCTTTATGGCTGCCACCTCTTCCTCCAGTGTGCTACCAGAGGTGTGTCCCATCTCTCCTTAATTACCTATGAATTCAGTTCACCTAGTTACCTTGGGATTGCCACTCTGAGGAGCTAAAAAAAAAACTTTTTTTTAATTTTGTAAATTGTCCAGCCTGTTCTTGTTAGTTTGGCAACAATGTTCTTTTAGGGATTTCTACATTCTGTGCAGAAGTGGAACTCCTTATAAACTTGGATTATTGTCAATTTTCAAGGTAAAAGAAGAAAATACACAAAGGGACTGGGTGCAGTGACTCACGCCTGTAATTCCCAACACTTTGGGAGGCCGAGATAGGCGGATCACAAGGTCAAGAAATCGAGACCATCCTGGCCAACTTGGTGAAACCCTGTCTCTACTAAAGATACAAAAATTAGCGCGTGCCTGTAGTCTCAGCTACTTGGGAGGCTGAGGCAGGAGAATCGCTTGAATCCAGGAGGCGGAGGTCGCAGTGAGCCGAGATCGCACCACTGCACTCCAGCCCAGGCAACAGTATGAGACTCTGTCTCAAAAAAAAAAAAAAAAATAGAAAATAAAATACACAAAGGGCGTTATTTTAAGGCTTTCAGCATCTCCTGGTCCTTTGCACATGTTTACACAAAGTTCTCTTTATCCAGCACCCTCAAGTTCTGCCTACTTGGACAGCTGTAGTCTATTAAACTTATGTGCCAATTTTTAAAATGCATTTCTGTATAGAATACATATAAAAGAGAGATGATTAAAACAGCCCATTGCATATGCATTCTTAGGCTTTTTGAATTCTGATAGATTACTGGTACTTTAATTTGTGCTTACTTGGATAGGTGAGGTGAACTATTTGAACAGCAAGAGAGAGAACATGGTAACATCTCATGTCCTTAAAGAATGATGATATGAGGCCAGGCGCTATGGCTCATGCCTATAATCCTAACACTTTTGAGGCCAAGGTGGCCGGATCACTTGAGGCGAGGGGTTTGAGACCAGACTGGCCAACATGGCAAAACCCCTCTATACCAAAAATACAAAATTTAGCCGGGCATGGTGGCACACTCCTGTAATCCCAGCTAGTCGAGTGGCTGAGGCAGGAGAATCACTTGAACTCAGGAGGTGGCGGTTGCAGTGAGCTGAGATCACGTCACTACACTCAGCCTGGGGGACAGAATGAGACTCCACCCCTCACCCCTCACCCTCAAAAAAGAATGGTAGCATGAGAAGAATCAGAGGGGAAACAAGGTGTTCCTTCTGCTCAACCAGTTTGAAAAATCTTTTTTGACCAAGTAGAAATAAAACTCAAGGAACATACTCAAGAGAATGGTCCCCACATCTTACACTCTCTCCCCTCTACCCCCGTCCCCTCTCTCTCCCCTCTCTGCCTCTCCCCCTCTCCCTCTCCCTCTCTCATACACACACTCGTATGTGCACACAGAGTGGCATAGTAGAAAAATAATGACCCTTGGTAAAACAGATCTGGGTTCAAAGTCCAGCTCTGTCACCTTCTGGCTTTGGGACATGGAACAATTCCTAATCCTTCTGAGCCCTAGTCTTTTCAACTCTAAAATAGGGATAATACTTGGCCCCCAGGATTGCTTTTGGCTTAATGAGATATTATGACCTAAATAGTTACAAAGAAACACTCTGTAATGGTATATTCAGGTGAATATCAGGCCATATGTTCAATTGTGAATCACTTCATCAGAGGTTCTCCCTATAGACTAGTTAACCTTTCTCAATTCCTTATGATTTTTTTTTAAGACAGTTGTACATTTGGCACTTGTTCTTGTACAACCTATAGTATTATATCATAAAAGATAAAAATAGGCCAGGCGCGGCGGCTCACACCTGTAATCCCAGCACTTTAGGAGGCTGAGGTGGGTGGACCACGAAGTCAGAAGTTCAAGACCAGCCAGGCCAACATGGCGAAACCCCATCTCTACTAAAAATACAAAAATTAGCTGGGCATAGTGGTGCACGCCTGTAGTCCCAGCTACTCAGGAGGCTGAGTCAGGAAAATCGCTTGAACCCAGAAAGTGGAGGTTGCGGTGAGCCAAGATCACACCACTGCGCTCCAGCCTGGCTACAGAGCAAGACTCCATCTCAAAAAAATCAGAACAATGAATAAATCTTATCTTTAAAAAAAGAAAAACCAGTCTGGCCACAGTGGCTCACACCTATAATCCCAGTGCTTTGGGAAATGGGAGGATCGCTTGAGGCCAAGAGTTCAAGACCAGCCCAGGCAACATAGTGAGACCCTGTCTCTAAAATAAAATAAAATAAAATAAAATAAAATAAAATAAATTAGACATGGCAGCACACACTGTAGTCCTAGCTACTCAGGAGGCTGAAATGGGAGGATCACTTGAGCCTGTGAGTTCAAGACTGTAGTAAGCTATGATTGCATCACTGCACTCTAGCGTCAGTGACAGAGCAAGACACTGTCTCTTAAAAAAAGAAATCCAGAGATGAGAATATAAATTTTTATGTCAGAGTTATAAACTGAAAAATTAAAAGTCACTGCTATGAATAGATTCAAGGCAGAGCCTGAGAAGGAATTAGGAAGTAAAGTCTTATCATTGTGTCACAGAATTCCGTAATTGTCTATTTAGGAAATATGATGATTGCTGTCATTTTATTCCTGGTGCTATACAGTTGACTGAACTGGCATGGATTTACTCCAAGTAAAACGTTCCATTTTAGAAAGTCAGATTATTTAAACCCATAAAATCATTAGGTTTTTTTTAAATCAGACTTCCTGTGGTAAGTTAACGACAGTTACGGGATTGCTAGCTGGCAGAACATGATGAACTCCTTTCTGTGTTCTCCCTTGCATCTGTTCATAGCAGCGACTTTTCGTTTTTGCATTTTGTAAGTCTGCCCCCAAATGTTATACTATTTGGAGTTTTCTTTGGGCATGATATATTCATTTGGATTGAAATGAATTAGTAGACGGGTACGTGTATGATAGGCAGGCAGATGTACACGAGTGCCACTTGCTGTGGTGGCCGCTTCAGTGCATGTTGGAAGGTAAGGGCATACATTTTAGAGTCAGACAGACTTGGATTTGCCTTGTGTCCCCTCCACTTCCTGTTTGATCTGAATTTTCTTCCCATCTCTATATCCGTTCCTTCACCTTGCAGTGGGTACAATGCTGTTGGGAGAATGACAGTGCTTAGAGGTTGGAGTGGTTGTTGCTCTTATCGTCATCATCATCATCATCATCATTTTCAGCTAGTATTTTCTCAAGAAGCAGCCTGATAGCCCTACATCAACTTTGGAATTTTTCCTTCTTCTGCAATGTTGAGTATGGAAAATTTGACCTTATATCTCCTCACATCTGGGCTTTCTTAATGTCAGGCTCCCTGTCATTCTGTGTCCATGTTGTCCATGTTGTGATCCGAGAAAGCAGTCTTAAACATGCATATTTTAGGAGTCACAAAAATTATTTGCAGAGGATTCCAGAAGACTTCTTCTGTGAAAACCTTCACTTATCATTTTTTACATAATATATATATTATTTCTATTTTTGTCCCCAGGATTTTTTCTTTATTGTGTGTGACTGTATCAAATTAATTTTAATGAAATATTTCAAACATTTGGAAAAGTATAGAGATTAATATAACATTACTTTTATACCTGGAATCAACAAATATTACTTTGTCCTGTCTGTTTCAGATCTTTTTTAATGCTAAATATAGTATGATATTGTGATATAATAAGAAATATATATTTGATCTCTGCCCCTGGGTCCTTGTACACAGCTCCTAAAACTCTTGGAATCTCCAGACTGCTGCGTGTTTTTTTAATGCTCATAGATGATTGGTAGCTGGGAGCTCTGGATGAAGACTGGTTGTCAAGGGAACCAACCCCGTGATAGATGGTTGGGACTCTCCAGCCCACACCCCAGCCTCTAGGGAGAGGAGCGGAGCTACAGGTTGAGTTGATTACCAGTGGCCAGTGATGTAATTAATCATGCCTACTTAGTGAATCCTCCATAAACACTCAAAGGATAGTGTCCAAATGGGTTCTAGATAGCCAGCCAAACACACGGAGGTGCGGGAGGATAGTGCCCAGAGAGAGAGCATGGAAGCTCCACACTCCTCTCCACATGCCTTGCCCTGTGCATCTCTTCATCTGCCTGTTCATTTGTATCCTTTGAAATATCTTTTGTAATAAATGGATAAACATTAAGTAAAGTGTTTCTTTCCCCAAGTCCTGTAAGCCATTCTGTCAAATTAACCTAATCCAAGGAAGGGATCATGGGAACTCCAGTTTATAGCTGGTCAGTCAGAAGCACAGGTCACAACCTTGGGCTTGTGATTGGTATCTAAAGCTGGAAGGTGGATATTGTGGGACTGAGCCCTTAGTCTATGGGGTCTGACACTGTCTCCAGGTAATTAGTATCAGAATTGAATTAAATTATAGGACATCCAGTTGGTGTCTCCGGTGTCAGAAGAGTTGTGTTGACTGAGTGAGATTAGGAAAAACACTGGTTTTTCCTGCCTCTAATAACAATGAAAGTCTTCTTTGTACCTCTTCTCAGCTGCATTTTTCTTTTTCAACTACAGTGGCAGCCACTGTCCTAAATTGGTGGGCGTTTTTATAGTCCACATTTTTAGCTTTTTAATGCACTTTTCATGTTTCCATAAACAATGTGCAATATTGTTTAGTGTGATATAAATTTGAAATATATTGTCTCACTACTTAGGCTGGCAGTTCATTATTACTTACTGAACTCAGGCCCTCTAGTCATTTGATATTAGAAGGAAACGTATTATTGAAATTTTTCAAAGAGGGTAATTCTTAGACCATTTTTTATATATGGTCCTGGAGCCCTAAAGAAGCTTTTTTAAAAAAAAATAGATTGAGGTAATGTCAAGGTGGAACACTATTATGGTACAGAGTGTCTTGACCTAGCACTAAGAAAAAGGTTTTATTAAATTCAGGGTTTTTTTTAAATTGATACATCATAGATATACATATTTTTGGAGTATGGATAATAATTTGATATATCCATATATTGTGCAATAAATGGGAATAATTGGAATGTCTGTCACCTTAAATATTCTTTCTTAATGCTAGTAACCTTGAAATTCTCTTCTAATTTTCATAAAATGTACAACAGATTAATGTTAACTGCAGTCACTCTATTGATCCATGGAACACTAGGTCTTACTTCTATCTAACTATACTTTTACCCCCAGTCAGCCTCTCTTCAGCATGCCCCAACCCCCTTACTGGCCTCTCAAGTTCAGTTTTAGATTTAAGCATCTTTTCTGTTTACTTTAGGATGCTCCCATATTTGACCACTGTTAGTTAGCTTTCAGAATCACAGATCACTGAAATTCCAGGTCCAGGGGTTCTGCACTGCACTTAGAACTTCCCCTCATATATAAGATGTTCTGGTTGTACTGCCAAGCCCTATTGCCATCTGTTGGACAGAAAGCCTTGTTAGTGCCTCCATGAATTCAGCATTGACATTAGCTAACACAGAACTAACGTCTACTCAGGGAGTTCCGTTAGTGGCTTTTAAGTTGAACTCCATGAAAATTGGGAGAAGGCTGGGTGTGGTGACTCACGCCTGTAATCCCAGCACTTTGGGAGACTGAGGATCATTTGAGGTCGGGAATTTGAGACCAGCCTGACCAACATGGTGAAACCCCATCTCTACTAAAAGTACAAAAAAAATTAACTGAGTGTTGTGGCACACGCCTGTAATCCCAGCTACTCGGGAGGCTGAGGCAGGAGAATTGCTTGAACCCGGGAGGCAGAGGTTGCAGTGAGCCAAGATCACGCCACTGCACTCCAGCCTGGGTGACAGTGCAAGACTCCATCTCAGAAAAAAAAAAAAAAAAAAAAAGAGAAAGAAAAAATTGTGAGAAATATTCAACAAAAACTTTTTTGACAAATCATCTCTTGTATATAAATGCAAAGTTTTTCATTTTGAAAATTTCAGACCTCTTCATAGAACTCAGATTTGAGTCCTGCTGCGTTTGTGAAGGGTAACAATGGGTTTTACATAAACATTGTGTATGGTTTTAAAAGGCAGTAGTGAACATGTGCTACACATTAATTCCTTTGTTTCAAAAGATGCAACAGAGTGGGAAAGTTCTATATCCACAGGTGCAGATATTGGAAAGACCACACTCAAGTATGTGATCTTTCTCATAGCTGCAAGTGATTGTGTTCAGCTTTACAATGAGGTGAGGAAACATTTATGAGCCTCCTATGGCTCTCTTATTCATACACCACTGTGCTGTGTAACACAATTTTCCTGCAACAATAAACTTTTCAATGTGTCACCAGTGCAATGGCTCATGTAATTATAATGTGAATGTGGTAACAAAGTTGGGGCATAATATTGTTCTTCAAAAGTATCCTAGTTTGAAGAAATTTTATGTATTGTGATTTTATACACATTGGTCAGAGTCAGATAGTCTGATTAAGTAGATTTGGTTTTGGCTACCTATATGTAGTTAATTCTGCATATTTTATTTTGGTTTGCAGGTATTTTTTGAAGACTTAAGTATTAGGTTTTTGTTTCTTTGGATTTCCTGTCTCTAGATTCTACCAAGCTTATGTTGTTGAAATAATGGATTCAGGGTCACTTCACTTCTAGCTACAATCTTGTCGAGTTCCAGCAGCTTAGTAAACTTGGACCAGGTCAGATTGGAGACACCTTATGACCAGGAAGATACTGTTCCTAAATATCTTGCATACGTGAAAGAACAGCCATTATTTTATCTCTTCAAAATAATTTTCTTATCTAGTTCATGTGATGTTTTTACTTCTTTATATAAAATTGGAAGTTATAATATCATATAGTTGTAATGTAAGGCTAAGGGGGGAGCACACGTCAGAAGGTGGATGAAGCAAGCAGAAACTCGGGTCTGAGTCTCACAGTCCTCCAGATGCAGTGAGTAGTTCTGGAGCTGTGCTTCTCAGAGAGGGTGGCGGCTGTCAGAGAGGGTGGGCCATCAGAATCACCAGAAGAACTTTGTTCTTTTCTGTATTCCCATCCCCATAATTCTAATAATCTAGAGAAAATGAAGATAGAAAAAATAAGGTGAAGCAGGAGTGAGCTCACAGGCACTGTCAGAGATTTGATTATTACCATGTACAATGTGACAACGTTTCAGTCAGTGACAGACTCCATATTCCGTAGTGCTCCCGTCGGATGGTAATACCGTATTTTTACCGTACCTTTTCTATGTTTAGATATGTTTGGCTCTAGAAATACCACTGTGTTCTGGTCACCTACAGTATTCAGTGCAATCACATGCTGTACAGGTTTGGAGCCTATAGGCAACAGGCTGTACCATATACCCTCAGTGTGTAGTAGCTATACCACCTGGATCTGTGTAAGTCACTCTGTGATGTTCCCACAACATCATTAAGTGACACGTCTGTAGTGTGCAGTTTATAGTATCCCACAAGATTAAAATAAAACCAGAAAAAAAATTTCCCCCCATGGGTCCTCATAAAAAATGTAATTGTAAGCAGCATCTTCAGCATCCTTCCATATGTACAGCCATGAGGTTCAGAAGACTTCTTTTTTTAAGAAACATCTCAGCAATATCGTAATGCCAAAGTACATTTCATAAAAACTATTTTCTAGGAGTCTCTAAATATTGCTGCCCAAGTACTCAAATATCTAATCTACTACTTAATATAGGGAATACATTTTCAAGTATTTGGAAAGATTTAGGCAATACTCTCTAAATATTAGTTGTCTCAACCAAATTTTTTTGTATATTAAGCAGCAATATGTTTAGGATCTACTCTTTGACAGTTACCAGAATGTAGTTATTCAGTGTTCCTTTCAAGTATAGAGCCATACACTTTAAAGGTTAATTGAAAAAGGGAAGAAAATTAGCCAAGTATGGTGGTGCATGCCTGTGGTCCCAGCTACTTGGGTGACTGAGGTGGGAGGGTCACTTGAGCCCACCACGTTGAGGCTGCACTGAGCCAAGGTCACACCACTGCCCTCCAGCCTGAGCCAGAGAGCGAGGCCCTGTCTCAAAAAAAAGAAAATAAAAAGTGAATCTGTCCCTTCCCCTTTACTGTGGCCAAGGAATCACCTTTCACGGTCAGTGAGGCTGGTCCCAGGTATTCAACTGATACAGCCAAAAACGACTGGCAGGACAGAGGCACAGGGTTTGACCAGCATGGTTGATATATTTGGTAGTGGAGCTGGTCCTTCTGATCAGGCCATGGGCATTTGGCAGAACCATGGATTCTGCTAGCATAGGCTGGGACCAAGAAGCCAACCCAAATAGCCAACATTTTTGGCAGGCAAGGGCTGAGGACTCAGCTAGCATGAGTGGAAATAGCAGGCCGGGGCCAAGAAGGTGGCTGACATGGTTGAGAGATTGGGTGCATACCAGGATATCAAGCAAATGAGTAAATTATTGGGGCTAATATATTGAGGATAATGTGTTTGACATGATAGGAGATAAGAGTACCAGATACAGAAAACCCTATCGGATTGGATTGTTTTTAGAAGTATTGATATGAATTCGTGGTTTTAAACAGATAAATAGATTTAGATTTCTCTGTGTGTATGTGTATATATACATACATATGCATGTATATATTTTCTAACCTTATTCTGCTGAAGTGACCTGAAAGCAGTGATACCCAGTAACAGAGAGCTCACTTAGTACCCAAATATTGGTTTATTAGATGCCTTTTCTCACCAGAAGGAACCAGAGCTCTTTGGAGAAATGACTGAGTCTAAGGCTATGTGTGGGAAAGCAGATGATAATCCCAGAAAGTAAGGAAGCATTCCAAGAGTGGTGGGGATATATCAAAATAACATGGGGAAAATCTTGAGGAATTTGAGCATCAAAATAAGTAATGATAGTAACAGATTATAACAATGCATTCCTGTAATCCCAGCTACTTGGAAGGCTGAGGCAGGAGAATCACTTGAACCCGGGAGGTAGAGGTTGTGGTAAGCCAAGATCGTGCCATTGTACTCCAACCTGGGCAACAAGAGTGAAGTATATCTCAAAAAAACAAAAGTCTGTAAACCTCATGGCTGTATATATGGAAGGATGCCGAAGATGTCGCTTACAAGTAGATTTTTTATGAGGACCCATGGGGGAGAAGTTTCTTTCAGATCTCAGGACTGGAAATAATCAATATTCTATTGAATAAAATAGAAATCTATGAGTCTGTGATGGTATAAAGAAATGAATGAGTGAACACACAAATGGAGGAGAAAGGAAAACTCTACCCTGTACTTGAATGCCAACATAATGTAGATGGAATTATGGAATTAGAGAATCTCCATTTGGCACCATTATAGTAGTAACTGATTTGGGCAATTATCATCAATGATTGTGAAAACCACTGGGTACAGGTTTGCTAAGAACAGTCTATTTGCAGAGACTGAAAGTTTCTCTTCAAACACACAAAAATGTATTTCAGTTAATTAGCACAAAATATTTATAGTTAATTTACATTGGAAAAATCTGACACACACTATCTAAACCAAGTGATTAAGGTTAGCATCTCCAATAATGGGACACATCAACATGTGCTTCTTGGTCATATGCACTGAGAAGAACACAGGTGGTATTCTTGCCAAACAATTATCACCTGAATTTAACACTAGGAAACATTCACAGAGTGATACAGATATAGACACAGATAAGGATACAGATATAGACAGATGTGAAAACACATGTCTATCAAGATAGAGAATTAATGAATGACTGATATGGCAAATGTAAAATGTTAGCAATTAAGAAATCTGGGTGAAGTCTATACCAGAATAGACTCATAGATTTCTGTTTTACTCAGAGAGTTATAATATGTTATAATCATTTATTTCATTGCCCAAATTCTCCAAGATTTTTCCCACATCCTTTTGGACAGTTTTAAAAACTAAGGTTGAATCCCCAACACTTAGTGCCCCCTCCCCAACCTCACCATACTTATCAATATTGTACCCATTTGATACAGATCATCTCATCTAATTAACCACATGGAATATATGGCCAATTAGATGAGACATGTAGGACCTGTATGTTAAATGATTGACTATTTTTGAAAGTGCAACTTTCATTTTTAAAATCTTTGTCACCCAGGAATTTTAGATAAAGCCAGTGTTTTTGGTTCTAAACTTGAGCCTTTGAGCTGGGCATGGTGCCTCATGCCTGTAATCCCAGCACTTTGGGAGGCTGAGGTGGGCTGATCACCTGAGGTCAGGAGTTTGAGACCAGCCTAGCCAACATGGTAAAACCCTGTCTCTACTAAAAATACAAAAATTAGCCTAGTTTGGTGGTAGGCGCCTGTAATATCAGCTACTTGGGAGGCTGAGATAGGAGAATTGCTTGAGCCTGGGAGGCAGAGGTTGCAGTGGGCCAAGGTCACACCATTGCACTCCAGCCTGGGCAACAAGAGCAAAACTCTGTCTCAAGTAATAATAATAATAAAATTAAAATAAAATAAAATTGAGTCTTTGTAGCAATGGATGGTTGTTTTAAGCCTTAATAAAGAATGTGTTTTAATTCCAGATATTAACCAAAAGACACATAACATATATTGCTAAAACTACCCCCAATTCAGCAGGCGTAGAGACATAAATCACTAAACTTAAGAGAACAAAATGATAAATTGGACTTTATCAAACTTTAAACTTCTGCTCATCAACACTGGGGAAAAATACTAAATACATACATACATACATACACACATACACACACACAACAAATTATTTGTATCGAGAAGATATTTTAAAAATCAGTAACAAAAGATATTTAAGAGATATTTAATACCTATTAGATATTTAAAACAACATAAGTTTTTAAATGGGCGGAAGACTCGAACAAACTCTCCAAATATACAAAGTAAGCACATTAATAAATGGTTATGTAAATGAAAGCCACAAAGAGATAGTACTACAGTATTACTGAAATAGCTAAAATTAACAAAACTGACAGTACCAAATGTTGGAGAGGATGTGGAGCAACTGGAACTCTGATACGTTGTGATGAGAGTGTAAAATGGCATAAGATTTTGGAAAACTCATAAGCAGTTTCCTATAGATGTACATCAATCCTGTATCCCAGGAATTCCATTCTTACTCAAAAGAAATGAAAACATATGTCCACAAAAAGACTTGTGTAAGAGTGTTCATGGCAACTTCATTGGAAAAAGTCCAAAAGTGGAAACAACCCAAATGTCCATTAACAGAATAGATATTTTTAAATGATTATATATCATATAATGGAATACTACTCAGCAATAAAAAAGAATGAACTACTGATACACACAACTGAATCTTCAAACACTCTATGTTAAGCAAAAAAGGCCAAACAAAAAAATATGTACTAAAGGTATTATTCCATTTATATGACATTCAGGAATAGAATAAATTAATCTGTGGTGATAAAAATTAGAACAATGGTTGCTAACAGAAATTGACTGAAAGATGATAAAACAGAACCTTCTGGGGTTATGGAAATGTCTTATATTTTGACTGAGGAGATGGCCATGTGGGTAGATATCGTCATCAAAATTCATTAAATTGTACACTTGTATTTAATTTAAAACAAAAAAAAATCATATTCCACCTCCAGTCTCGTTTTGAATTGTTTGGAGTAGTACAACTGATAGATTCTGCTAAAAAGCTAAAAATGGAAATTTTCCCTAGAGTACAAATTCTTTTTTTTTTTTTCCCCACCATAAATGCCAGCCTCCCATCAGAGGCTGAACCACAGTGGAATGAACTTTCATCAGCCAGCCCCTTCTGTGGGTCATTGAGCTTTGGATTCCAGGTCCCTTTCCCAGCACTTAGTCCCATTATTAATTTTCAGAAAGTATTGTTCCAAAACTTGGCTCAGTCCTATCCTCTCCTTGGATTCCTTTCTCCATTTGTTTTCTCAGTTTTGCTCACTCGCTCTTTGACTTGCATCCCTCTTTTTTCAAGGTGGTGGATTAAGGTTGTTAATGCTGGGGCAGTGTTAGGCACGGAACCTAGATGTCGTCTCCCTCACTCAGGGACCGCATCAATCATCAGTAGCACACATGACAGTTCATTCTTTCCTCCTGAACACGCCCGCACAGATGGGTGTATCGCACAAGTAGCCGAATGAACATAGCTGTTGGGGAGCAGGGCCTGAGGGGCAGCAGGGAGAGAAAAGAAAGAAAGAAAAAAGAATGGTTCTTTATGGGGCAGCAAACTTTGTTCTGGTTCCCAGCCTGAATGTTTCTGATCTGGTTTTCTTCCTTTTGTGATGTTTGAACTTGTTCCCTCAGCTCAGATGCTGAACTCTTGTCCAAAAGCCTAAGGGCAGCATAGTGTGAGAGACTGTGGGAGGCAGGTCCATCAATCCAGCAAAAAGAATTGCAGAGCCGTGAAGATAAATGTGTGTCTGTATCGGGACTGGGCTGGAGAACGGGGTGAGAGAGAGAGAGATAGAGATGTGGAGAGAGAGACTGTGTGTTTGTCTTGACAAACTGATGAGAAACACTGTAGAGTAGTTTTCTCCTCTCTGCCCTCACACAGCCTGGCACCTTCTTCTTCTTGTGACAGCTGCCATTAACCTTTTAATGCAAAGACAAGGGTGTCTTGCCAATTGGATGTTGAAATCTGTGGCAAGGAAAAGCTTCCTTTAAAAAAAGGCGGGGGCAGGGGGGTAATATGGAGCAGAGCTGGGCAGATGTACCAAAGGTCCATGGGAAGACAGGGTACTAAGTTGGACCTTAGGATGCAAAATGGCTGCCTTCTGACAAAATCCTCTCAAATGAAGTTGGGGAAAGAAAGAGGAAATGGGGATGTGAATATAAAGGAGATAAGGAACTCTTTTACATAGTTGAAATTACACAGATATTGAGTATTATTTGCAGTTCATTTCCGACGGATGTGAGAACAGCCTCATGCAGTTTTGGTGTATATGTGGGACCTTGTACTAAATGTGGAATATATCTTGTTTGTGCAGAAAGAGAAAGAAAGAGAAAATACTAGGAGACCTCTGTGGACCAAAACGTTTCAATACAAGTGTTCCAACCATTTCCTTCTACCGCTCATCTTGGAGAAGCGGAGTTCTGGTGTTTGCGGCTCGCCTATCAGGTCTTTCTCTCCACCTCTGCACTAGGGCGGCTCATAGTCCTCATTACTGGTACCTACCGCAGACTCACCAGGCCGAAATGAAACTGAGCATAAAAACGCCTGTTCTCAATTCAGTTCTCAGGTGCCTGCAGCTTTGCAGCAAAGAACGCAAAAGCCTTTTTTTTTTTTTTTTCTGAGACAGAGTGTCGCCCAGGCTGGAGTGCAGTGGCGTAATCTCGGCTCACTGCAACCTCTGCCTCCCGAGTTCAAGCAGTTCTCCTGCCTCAGCCTCCTGAGTAAGCTGGGACTGCAGGCACACACTACCACCCTTGGCTAATTTTTTGTATTTTTGGTGGAGATAGGGTTTCACCGTGTTAGCCAGGATGGTCTCAGCGTGATCTGCCTACCTCGGCCTCCCAAAGTGCTGGGGTTACAGGCGTGAGCCACCGTGCCTGACCACAAAAGCCTTTTTTAATTTAATTTTTATTAGCTTGGCCTCACATTGGACTCTTAAGAGTCCTAAAATATGAATATGGAATATTTTATAAAATACAAAGCTCTGCATTTATGGAGATCTTAGTGGTCTTTAGCTGCCCTAATTGCTTTTTTCCTTTGTGTTGAATGTATTCCCATGAGAGAAGAAAGTTTACCCTCCTGAGTCCCTGAGCTCCTGCAGGAACAATTATTTACCATCCTGGAATTTTAATGAGTCTTGACAATTACTATAATTCAGGACATGGAACACAAGTCTGTCGTCGCCAATGTCATCTTCCAGAGATAATGCTCCCCCAACGAAGCAGAGAAGAAAATGAGTCCTTGTGAATGCCAAAAAAACATGAACAAGACCTGCACAGGCACTGCAGACCTAAAGTCAGTGGGACTTAGAAACTTTGGAAATGATAGTTTTCCGGTCCGGTCAGAGCATCTGAAATAGATTGCCTAGTTTTCTTCCAACTTTTAAATTCTTTACAAAAGGTTTGGTGGTACCAATCTTACTGAGACAGCCTAGGAACACAAGTAACTTAAATACAGAGTGTCTACAATGGTGCATGCCGGGGGCACTCAGCACACCTGAAGGATGTGAAGCTCCTGTAGGAACAGAAGCTATGTACAACAGTAATCTCTAGACAACCAGTGTAAATTTAAACAAAGAAAAAGGTGTGGGGCCACACCCTTCTCCCAGTGGGGCATGACTGCCCAGTTGTAAAATCAGACGGGAACCCTGAAATATGAACCATCTCCAGTTTACAGACAGACATTGCTGCTGTTCTCCAGTTGACTCCCCTGTGCCCATGCCTGAAAGCCTCTTCCCCTAGAGAGTTGGGGACAGTGCTGCCACAGCCACTCTTCCCACTGTACCACCGGTCCCAAAAGTCCCAGCCCTCCACAGCAGCACTAGTCATTGTTGCTGTTACTCCCTGAGCCTTCTGGAGAGTCTCCTGCATGCCTTGTGAGAATGTCCTGATGCTGGGACCACTGCCGCAGAGGTGGGGTTTTCTCCCGGACCCCTTTCTGGTGCCAAGTAGAAAAGATGGACCAGCTTACATTCTGTTGCCACTGAGACAGGTAAAGATATATTCCTGATGTCTGGAGTTAAAACTCAGGAGGCATCTTGCACTGTATAAACGGTTATGAAACGGTGGTTAGGTCCTATGGCATTGCACACCAACAACGCTAGACTAACTTGCTCAGGCTGCCGTAACAAAATACCACAGACTGCGTGGCTTACACAACAGAAGTTGATTTTCTCATGGTTCTGGAGGCTGGAAGTTGAAGATCAAGGGGTTGGCAGGGTTGGTTTCTCCTGAGGCCCCCTCTCCTTGGTAATGCAGATGGCTGCCTGCTGGCTGTGTCCTCACATGGTCTCACCTCGCTTCCTGTGCACCCCAGTGTCTTTCTGTATCTCCAGATTTCCTCCTCTTATGAGGATACCGGTCATACTGGATTAGGAACCACCCTAACTGCCTCATTTTAATTTAATCACTTCTTTAAAGGCCCTGTCTCCAAATGCAGTCACATCATTCTGAGGTTCTGGGGATTTAGGCTTCAGCCTATCAATTAGCGGGGGACACAGCTCAGCCCATAACAAACATTATGGGTAAAATAGGCTCATGGCAACAACTTCCAAACCTAACTACTACTTAGGTAATTCTTAAGGGTTTTAAATAACTGACTGCCAAACAAGCTCTGGAAACTGCATTCCAAATAAACTGTGGGGCTCTGCCTGTTAAAAGGTAGGGGGTCCTGGCGAATCTGTTATGTCCACTAATTACTGAATACTCCCTTAGGGGCCATTCAGGGTCTGCTGGTTACTTCAGTAAAGAATGCTGTATGAAAGGCACTTAGTGACCGGCCCTTTCTAAAAGAGCTGTGTAATAGACATAAAGCCGTAATATATGAAGTCAATGCTTGTTTAGCAAGTGAATGAAATCAGGAATTTTTCTGGAGATAAGATTATGGTATTCTTCTACACTGTATAAATGCTATCTTACTGCTTTGTTTACCTCTTTTTATATAAAAGACCACCTAGGCACAAAAGGAAGTGTCCCTACCTCTCATATGCTGAACTGGTGAAAGAGAGCCTTTAATTTTAACACTAAAGATAACAGATCTTGCTGTAAAACCGCAGTGATGCTTAATAGCCCTAAAGATCAGGTTGTGATTGATGGGATTTTTCATGGCGTTCTTGTTAAAGATAAATAGTAGTTTTTAATGTTATCAGACTGGAAAAATCTTACTCTTTTCTAATGTAAACTCTAAACCAAACTTCAGACACCACCATCTTATTGCCAACTTAACAGAAAAGTGTGATGGGATATTGGATAAGGCTCCTGCCTGATTTTATCGCTCCTACTTGCATGCCTGAAATTTCATTAGTTCAATTTGTTCCTTTGAATTAGGCATCTCTCTGAGGCACTGCCTTTGTAAATGCAAGTTTTCTAGGAAGGGCGGCACGTTGTCAGTTTCTCCCTAGCATTCCCAGTGTATCTAGGATGATACAAACAGTGAGAGACTGGGAAAAGGAAGATTCAAAAAAGGGGTGCAGTGGCCAGATTAAAAACCATCTTGACCTCTTCATTGTAGCCCAGGCCTGATGATTAAGCTGCTTTTTTCTTAGGATTCTCTGACTTTAGGCTACCTGATACATCTAGAGCAGTGGTCCCCAACATTTTTGGCACCAGGGGCTAGTTTCATGGAAGACAGTTTTTCCACAGACAGGGGAGTGGCAGGGAGGGGATGGTTTCAGGATGATTCAAGTGCATTCCATTTATTGTGCACTTTATTTCTATTTATTATTACATTGTAATTTATCGTGAAATAATTACACCCTTCACCATAATGTATAATCAGTGGGAGCTCTGAGCTTGTTTTCCTGCAACTAGACGGTCCCATTTGGGGGTGATGGGAGACAGTGGTAGATCATCAGGCATTAGATTCTCATAAGCAGCATGCAAGCTAGATCCCTCACATGCGGGGTTCACAATAGGGTTTGCGCTCCTGTGAGAATCTAATGCTGCGGCTGATCTGACAAGAGGCAGAACTCAGGCAGTAATGCACACAGTCAAGAGCGGCTCCAAATACAGATGAAACTTCGCTCCCTGGCTCGCCCTCACCTCCTACTGTGTGGCCCATTTCCTAACAGGGCCTGGACCACTACACGGACCCAGTACCAGGAGTTGGGGACTCCCGATCTAGTATATGAGAAATCACATCAACCTTTTACAAGGATTGAGCCTAAATTTGAATCAAAAAATACTTATTTCTAAAGTAAGTAGGCCACAGATAGATGTCAGAATACAACTAGCAAGAAGGTAGGACTCATGGAAAAGATGGAATAATGAGTTTTCTTAGCACTGTATGATACAACACAGAAAAGCTGCAGGGGGAAACCTTCACAAAAGCAAAAAACTCCAACTGGAAATGACCTGCAGGGGCCAGGTGCGGTGGCTCACGCCTGTAATCCCAGCACTTTGGGAGACAAGGTGGGTGGATTACTTGAGGTAAGGAGTTCAAGGTCAGCCTGGCCAACATGGTGAAACGCGGTCTCTACTAAAAATACAAAAATTAGCTGGACATTGTGCACACCTGTAGTCCCAGCTACTCAGGAGGCTGAGGCAAGAGAATCACTAGAACCAGGAGGCAGAGGTTGCAGTGAGCTGAGATCGTGCCACTGCACTCCAGCCTGGGCAACAGAACAAGACTCCATCTCAAAAAGAAGGAAAAATTAGCCCGCAGGCTCTCAGTTGGGGAATCACTGTTCTACTGTTATTTTATAAGACAAACCAGGGATGAGCTATATTTAGTCACAGATTATTAAATGTGGAAAGAATTCAGAGATCATCTAATCTCCCCTTTTCGTAATACACATAACAAAGCTGAGGCTAGAGAGTACGCTGCGGCTCAAGATGGTAAAGCTAAGTGCCAGAGTTAGGACTAGACATTTCTTTCACTTCAGACCTTTTCTCACTACTTCCCCGTGCAACCTTGGGAAGAAAGTCCTCAAAGCCCGTCGGAAGCATCTCTGGCTGTAACTGTTCTCCTTCATGGACATTAATTCCTCTGCAGGATGCCACAGGGACATTTGCCTTCTAGCTCAAGCAGAGTATTTCAGTAAACCGTAACAGCAGATAGACACTTGTCTGTCTGTGCTAGGTGTTGTGCGCTAACCAAGCGCTATGCATTTCTTGAGGGGAGAAAAAGGAAGAGTAGATAACTAAGAATATCTTACTAAGAGTCTCCTGCAGGCTGTGACTACGTGCAGCTCTCTTGCTCCCTGTCCTGCTGGTGGAAACCTTGAGCCCAGCTCTTGAGCACTGTGTGGTGCAGCACCCTGCAGCCCGCAGGCACCTGTCATAAAGTGCCGGACATGGGAGTAGCTGGGACACCTGTTGAGTGGGATCAGCCTCCACGGGCTGTGTGCAGTGGGACGATTCCATGCCTCTGGGCTGTGTGAAGCTCACTCTCTCTCTTCGCTACTTTGAGGGGGTGGGCCCACCGCCCTCTCCAGCTGTTCCCTTGGGAAGAGAAGCAAAGAAGGAAGACCTGGCGATCCTGCCAGAGTGTTTGCTGTGGTGCAAGCTTTGCCCTCCCTCCGTGTGAAAATAAAGCTGTGTGAAGCCACGTGGGGCCTGGAGTGCCATGGCTTCACCCACACTTTCTGGGGGAACTATGCTCACAAGTGTTGTGAGCCTTAAGCATTCGTTGAGCCAGACTGGACTGGAAATTTCCCAGAGTCCCTCATTCTCACCCTTCTTCACCTAAGTAAACACTCACAGCAAAATTCTCTGAGCTTTAGGGGGCTGTGGGAATATTTTTCTTTCAACCTCAACCTTCCCCAAGAGCTTTCAAGTCACATCACATACTTTCTTCCCTTTAGCAATCCCAAATTAGTAACATGTAACTCCAGACCCTACCCTACCCCCGCCTCCATCCTCCTCAGCGTCCGCCAAATCAGACATAACTCGCCATATCATTGTGGTGTGCCATGAACTGGGCAGGCATGCCCAGGGGTCACTCAGAGCAACCCACTGGACCCTAAAGCTCTGGCAGCCATGGAACCCCTTCCATGGCCCTTGTGAGTTACTAGGCCAGGAGTTTGTATCACATTAAAGGGTCATTTCGTCATCTCACCAGGGAGTCAGGAGATACCACTCAGAGAATGTATCAGGTTTATACTAAAAAAAGAAAGTCCGGCAAGATCCATAGCGCTCTGTGGGAGCCTTTCCAGTCTCTCCCTGACACGTTGGCCCTAGAATCAGATACCATGTACTGGAAATAGCAGAGTGCTGTCCTGGACATAGAGGGTGCATTGAGCACGTGCCACTGTGGCTATGGGGGAAACTTCCTTCTCTCTTCCTGACTGGCCAGAGAGATTGGCTGGACATGGATCAGGCTTTGTGCTGGTTTAGCACTTAAATCTCAGCTGCAACAAAGCCTTGTTCTTACCGCCCTGACAGTTTCAGCGTTAGATTTCTTATTAGTTATTTGGGTTTGGGTTTTTTTTTTTTTCTTCATCTTCTCCCTTTTGACACTTTTCATTTCTGAGAGCCAAACCAAATACACTAGGCCGACTCGCTAACCTGGCTATGTCTGCGATTCCCAGAGCCCTGCTGCTGTTCTGATGGGTCCCTTTGGCAAGGAAGGAGAGTTTTCTCCGTTTTTATGATGATGGGCCCTTAATTTGAATGTCTCTGTTCACTTCAGTTTGTATTTTTGTAAGAAATAATATGAGATATTACCAAATCAACTTAGACAACCAGATTAAAATTCTGCCTAGCTGGGAAATCTGGTTCTTTGTTTAGAATACTCCACACTTTCTCAAGCCTACATCAGCAAATCTTTGGCCTGATAACCTTCTAGAGTCCATCCATCCATCTCTTGCTTCAGGACTGTACTTCATCCAAGCATTCCACACAGAGGGGTAACTGGCTTGTTCTTTGAGTGGGATACCACGTCACAGTTTCTTTGGTGTCCCAGGGACATTTCTACAAAGAGATGGTTCCCTGTTTTCTTAGTGTTTAGAGGCCCATCAGAACAATGCAAATCTGTTGAGTTTAATTTTTTATTTCCATTTTTGTCTTTTATAGTCATGGTTTCTGTTTTCTTGCCAAACCCTCTATTCCCCTCCCTTCCCAGCTTGTTCAGAGAAGGTATAACACCCACATCAAGATAAAACCTGTTGAGCATGGTGGCACACACTCATAGTCCCAGCTGCTCAGGAGGCTGAGGCAGGAGGATTGCTTAAGGCCAAGAGTTCGAGACCCACCTGAGCAACATAATGAGACCCTTTCTCTAAAAAATTTTTTTAAAAATTAGAAAGATATAACTTTTCAGGAGAGAGGATAATCTGGAAAGTTGCTGTAGACACAGTATATCATATAGAAAAAACTGAGATTATCTCAGCTAGGGAAGAATGCTTTAAGCAGGAAGACAGCCAGAATTTTAAAAGTGTCTAGACATAAGTAAGTTAGAAATTAAGACGTGACTATGTTGGTGACATCTGCAAGTACAAAATACAATCATCAGAAAGTAAATATTTTTGCTGGTTTATGTCCAGATAATGGTTTAAAACTGAATTGTTGCATCTATTGTACTGCATGGTTCCAGCTCCTGCTATACATGAGGAGATTAATTTGGAATGACAGGTGTTAGCAACATGTGTTTCTTGGTCCTATAGATTGCCACTGACCCCAATTCGTTTATCCACCTTTGCCTGGCTTACTTGGCCTCTCAGTTGTTGACTTTCACAAAATAATGGTTGACTCTAACCTTCCAAAGAATAATAAGCAACTGTGAGTGATGTGACAGCTTGAAGAGATCTGATAGCTAGCAACACCAGATTCCTTGTAAAGCTTTCCTCTGAGGCAGGGGAGACTTCCTCTTTTTCTCCATGGAGAGCTTGTACACCTGGATGCAGTACAGCCTGATCCTCTAACCATGCCAGGTTTGATAGATACATACTATGTTTTCCTACAACAGATAGATCTATTAGACCAACCTGTGTGCCCGGCCCTGTGCCTCCTGAGACCTCAGCTGTCTCACTTGTAATGTTAGAGAATGGAACTGGTACTTCGTAGCTCCCTTCTGGGCTGATGAGTCAGAATTGGGCTGTTTTGGGTGTAGCATTTGTAGCTCTGCTTGTTCCATTGTTGGGTATTTGCCTGAGCTGCAGATGGAAGACAGGGACAGGGTGGAAAAGTAAATGAAGAGCTACGTTTTTGTACAGAATTCACTGGAAATCTTAATGGTTTTATTTCTTTTAGAGCTGGGGGCTGCCAGTGTCAGTTGCAGAGTTTTCAGTGCCATGGCTGGGAAACAGAGAGGATCTTGATTTGTTTGTGTTTTGTTTTTAAACTTTAAAAATTAGTGGTAGAAATATATGATGGCCTAACATTAAAAAATCTAGACCAAGCTATAGACATGGCTCATGTCTACTATCTCAGCACTGTGGGAGGCCGAGGTGGGAGGATTGCTTGAGTCCAGAGTTCAAGACGAGTCTGGTCAACATAGTGAGACTGCCTCTCTACAAAAAAATTTAAAATGAGCAGGGTATGGTGGCATGCGCCTGTAGTCCTAGCTACTTGGGAGGCTGAGGTGGGAGAGTCACTTGAGCCCTGGAGGTAGAGATTGCAGTGAGCCATGATCACAGCACTGCACTCCAGCCTGGGCAACAGAGTGTGACCCTGTCTCAAAAAAGAAAAGAGAGAAAAAGGAAGGGAGGGAGAAAGGAGAGGAAAGGAAAAAAGGAAGGAAGGGAAGGAGGGAGGAAGGAAGGACGATAAATCTAGCTACCCTAATGCATATGGCTAGCATGCATTCAATAAATATTTAATGAACACTTACTACATGCCAGGCATAAAGTGTTGTTGATAATACTGGAAAGTAATTACATACTTGAGATTCCCTCCCATCCAGGGAATCCCATCTTCTATCATGGGGGAAGGAAAGGAGGAAGTCCCTTTATATCATCGCTTGAATCTGGAGGAGATTACTGTGGACTGTCAAACTCTTCAGCAGTGGAATTTTGACTTTGGATAGGCAGACCCGAACAAAGCCAAACTCTTGTTTTTATTATGCCATTTTGTTCAAGGTTAGTCAAGGGAGAGCAGTAACATCTTATTTACTTTTGTTCTAAGCAACAGCTTTTCCTTCCTGTAAAAACAAATTCATACATTGCCTGGCAAAGGAGTTCATCACAAAGTAGAGAGGGGAGCTGGGTGTGGTGGTGCATACCCGTAGTCCCAACTACTTGGGGGTCTAAGGCAGGAAGCCTTCGAGTTTGAGCCCAGGAGTTCCAGGCCACAGTAAACTGTGATCTTGCCACTGCACTCCAGCCTGGGAGACAGAGTGAGACCCTATCTCAAAAAAACAGAAAGGACAGGGAGGGAGAAGAGGCCCCCATAGCAACCTCACAAGCATCGCCACTTCCAGCCCACTTGCACAGTCTCTGCAAGTGCAGACCGGAAATAGTAAGGAGTGGAGGACTTTGGAGTGAATTTTAATCTGTGGGAAATAACCGTAGGATAAATTCCTCAAGAACAATTTTAGTTTTCCCTGGTACTAAAGGGATTCTGTAGAGTAAAAAAGTGACCAGATGCCTGTAGGAAAATAGATGTCTGGGCAAAAAATATTTAGGGTCAGAGGGATCACAGATCCCTCTAACCATATAAGTTTTATTTCTTATTCAATAGATGCTCTTACGGCAAAATACATTTCCATTTATTCCAGTTGTGTGAAATTCCAAACTAGGAAGTAATTTTATCTCTTCATATCTCCTAAGGATCCTGCAGATTCACATTAGGGGCTTGTGGGCCAGACCTAGCCAGGTCAGGCACCATTTCCACTTGACCTGTCAGCTCCAAAAGGCTCCAACCATCGTGCCAGGTTATAGCTCAGACCTCACGGCCTACACATCCTGGGACTTAGCTGTTAGAACCTCAGGTTTAGATTCTTGTCTGCTTAAACCAAACTAGGCATTTCTGAATAATTTCCTGCCCTCCACCAAACCATCTGCAGAAAGGAATTAATCTGAGTCACTGCCAACCACAACGGAATTCATTCAGTGACCTCTCTTGTAAACCGTCCCTTCTTTATACCCATCAATACATCCTCCCTTCCACCTCATGCTTTGTGACTATGAATAGAGTTGTTTACCTTGAAATCAGGCCAAGTCTACAGAGCTTTTAACCGTTTTTTTTCTCTTACGAATTTACTTCCCGGAGTTCTAGTAGCTCTCTCTAACATCTTTACTGGAGAGAAAATGTGCCTGTTCTAAAGTCGTGATTTGTGCTGAGCAGTAAATGTTTGGGGCAATCTCCCTGAATCAAGCAGCCCACCCCTCAACTCTGCTTCTCTTTCTCCATTCAGCCCCCTTGCATTCCTTATTCTTTAGACTGTCAGCTTGTTCTCTGGCAGTTATCCTAACACTGAAAGAGGGAAAGGGGCTTGAGAGCTTTCCCTGCAGCCAGCTGTAACCATGCTTTTGTCCGGCCTCTGCTTGGAGAGCCTCATCTCTGAAGTGTTCCCGTTCCTCAGAGCTTCCTCTGTGTTTCTTCCCTGCAGTGGTAGGGGCTCGGGCATTCTCCCCTTCCCTCTGCTGCATACACTTCCAGCGTGTGTTGCTTTGAGCATTCAGATTGAGTTGCTATTGCATTTGTGATTCTTGGCTCAAGTCCCTCTAGAAATCATATTACTACTCTGAGTTCAAGGAGGGCTGGAACAGCTACTAAGAACAGAATACACTTTAATAACATTCAGCACACAAAAGCCAGAACATTTCTGCCAGAGGCCACCTTTGTATCCTGTACTTGTCCCATATTCCATCTCTTAAGAACTTGAAACAGAGTGGGATGCTGTACTCTGCCGTCTACCAAAGGGCCGGTGTCATCAGACTGTTTTGGTTTGGACATGCTTCAAATTTGATCTTAAATAGCTCTTTAGAACGTTATCAAGGCCTTCCCCAGAATTAGTATCTATTCCATTATTTTATTCACCTGTCATTTTCAGATTGTCTGCTATTTGCAGGACTTTTGTTAGGCGACTTGGTGTATAAAAAAGAATTTGCCAAAGAGCTTTCAGAACAGTTGAAGAATTAAACATAGAACCAACTCTTGAAAGAGGGGGCAAAATGAATACTGTAGCAGTATACACTTCTAACTAGGGATGCCTTACAGAGAAAAGGGGCAGTAGAGCTCAACAGTGAAGGACGAGAAAGAGAAGAAAGATGTGTAGGAAGCAAGAATGTCCACATTCTAGAATGAGAGAAAAGGAAAAGCAAAGACAAGGAATGGCAGGTCTGTACCAGGAGATGAAATTGGAGCAGTGGCTCCCATGCCAAAAAGCTTAGTCTTTTATTTCGTAGGAAGGAAATCATTTAAGATATTGGAAGAGGAGGAAGAAACTTTTCCAGCCTATTTTAGAAAGATAACTCTTACACTAGGGTTGAAATGGTTATGAAGCTATTGCAATATGCAAAAGATGCTAGGACCTGAGAGCTTGAATTAGGGTTGTGACAAGGAGATCAGAAATGAAAAAACTGGGTTAGATGTGGTGGCTCACACCTGTAATTCCAACATCATGGGAGGCTGAAATGGGAGGATTGCTTAAGGCCAGAAGTTCAAGAGCCTGGGCAACATAGTGACACTTTGTCTCTTTACCTTAGCCAGGCGTGGTGGCACTCTCCTGTAGTCCTAGCTACTCAGGAGGCTTGAGGTCAGAAGTCGGAGGTTACAGTGACCTGTGATCACTCCCCTGCACTCTAGCCTGGGCAACAGAGCAAATCTCTTTCTCTTAAAAAGAAAAAAGAAAAGAAAAAACTAAATTAGAAGTAGCATAATCTAGAAAGAGCATTAATAGGAAATTCACAGAAAAAGTGGCCAATAAATATATTTTTTAATGTTTTACTCCAATTTTTGGCTTCACTGCAGATGGAAAGAACCTCAGATGAAAACAGTGCTGTCATATTGGGGAGGTTGGGATTGGTGGATTTGTCTGAGTCCCCAGTATGTTGAAAGAGTGGGAAAATGGGCACCCTTATTTCTTGCATAAAGACTGAATATTAGTACAGCTATTCTAGAATGGTCTGGTTACTTATCAAAAGCTTTACACAGGTTTATACCCTTTGACTCAGGAATTTTAAGTAAAAAATCATCGACATGCCAAGATTTATGTATGGGAAAATATAATACATTAATATTTATAGTAATGAAAACTTGAGAAAAAGCTAAATGTCTAATGGAGTTAGTTAAATAAATTATAATATATTAATAAAATGGATTACAATGCAGCCCATTATAAATTATTTTAAAAGAATATTTTATCACATGAAAAACTGTTTAATTCTTAGTTGAAAAGAACAGTTCATTAAATAATATGAACAGTATGATTTGATGAGTAAGGGAACATTCACCAAGAGATGTTTATCAAGCACTGGAAAGATGTGAGTCTGAAACTCAGTAGAGAAAGAAACTAGAGTTATATTGTGTTGATCCGCCTTCATAATGGCTACATGTAGATGGTGGACATAGAAGAGGTATTGTGTTAGTTTGTTTTGTATACATGTGATATTTTCTGTGATAAAAAAAATTTTTAAAGAACAAATGCCTACCTCAAAAGCAAGAAATTTGAAAGAAAGTGGATTAAATATGTGAATGCACTAAAGCACTTAGAATAATACTTGGCCCATAATAAATGCCCAGTAAGTTAATTGCTGTTATTATCATCACCCCTTTTAAAGCTGAAGGTAAACAAGGTTCCCTAAGCAGGGGATCTAAGAGGAAGAACAGTGGACAATCTCCTTAGACCTCAGGAAACCCCTGCACATGTGAGACAGCAGAAAGAAGAGGAACAGCACCAGGACAGGGAAGAAATGTTGGGGCAGGCAGAGGAGAATCAGAAACATGTGGGTGTTGGGGGCTTCTAGGACAGACAGCCTAGCAGGTGTTTTCAGGGTCAGATTGGATCGTACAGTTAGATGATCCTTGGTGGTTCTAGTTTTAAGTTTCAAAATATAACTTGCATACAGAAAAGTATACAAATCATATGTATATAGCTGAATTCCACATTCATGTAGCAAATTCTTAGAACAAGCAGCCATAGAATGTTACCAGTGCCTCAGAAGCCCCTTGTCATCCTCCTTCCAGTCACTCCTCATCCTCCAAGGGTAACCTGACCTCAAATACCACAGATTAGTTCTGCCTGTTTTTAAACTTTTTATGCCTGGAATCGTACCATATAGACTCTTACTGTGTCTGGCTTCTGTCATTTAACATCATGTTTATGAACTGCATCTGTTTTGTTATACATATAGTTCATTCATTCTCATTGCTATATGATATTCCATTGTATGAATGTGCCACAAAGTATTTATCATCTATTCATCATTCAGTATGTACATTTGGGTTGTTTCCAGGTTTTAATACTCTTATCAGTGTCTTCAAGTGAATTTACATAGACCTACAAGTCCACTTGTTCAGCCTTGGCATTCAACTTTAGTAGATACTGCCAGATGTTTTTCTAAAGTGGTCATGCCCATTTACACTCCCACCAGGAGCATAGAGAGATCAAGTAGTTCTACATCCTTGTCAGCACTTGGTATTGTCTATCTTTTTAAATTTTAGCCATTGTGGTGGGTATTTAGTAGTATCTCCTTGTGATTTTAACTTGTATTTTCCTGATGACTAATGAGTTATCCACCCTTTTATATGTTTGTTAGCCATTTCAGTATGCCCTTGTGAAGTGGTCATTCAAGTGTCTTACCTATTTTTTATTGTTAACTGTTGTTGTTCCTGGTTTATAGGAATTCTTTATGTATTATGGATATATGTCTTCTATGAGATATGTATTTTCTCCTCTCTGTGGACTGGACTGCCCTTTCACTCTCTTAATGGTGTCTTTTAAGAGACAGAAGTCCTTAATTTTAATGTAGATACAGTTTATCAATTTTTTCTTTCTGTGATTATTGCTTTTTGTGTTCGGTTTAAGAAATCTTTACATTCCCTAAAGATGGTCTCATATTTTCTTTTAAATGCTTTATTGTTTTACCCTTCACATTTATATATATATTCATCATGAATTGATTTTTGTGAATGGTGTGAGCTAGAAATCCAGATTTGTTTTGCATTTATCAGAAAGACTATGCTTTCCCCACTGCACAGTCAAGTGGCCGTATATGTGTAGAGTTTTTCTGTATTCTCTTTTTGTCCCATTGGTCTGTGTGTCTGTTCGACAGTCTTCTTCCAGAGAGGAACATTTGTATAGCTGTGTTCTTGGCGGCTGTCTTGGCTTTTCTTGGCTCTCTGCATTTCCACTTACTCTTTGGAATCAGCTTGTCAATTCACATACACACCTGCCAGTTTTGATTTGGCTTGCATTGACTCTATAGATTAGTTCAGGGAGAATTCACAGCTTTACAGATTTGAGGCTTCTAATCCTTGATCATGTTTATTCCTCCATTTAAGACATTTTTAATTTCTCCAAATATTTTATAGTTTCAATGTAGAGACTTCTGTAATCTTTCGAGAGAGCATTTCAGTGAAATAGCAGAAACCAAATTCTTAGTTATTAGGAGACAACTCAGAAATGCAGGTAACACATGTAGACTATTCTTTTGAGAAATTTGGTGATGGGAAGAGAACAGTTGCTACTAGCTTGAGGGATGCAGATTCTGAACATCTTTTCAGGATGGGCAGGATTCAGTGCCCTTAGAGGCCATAAAGAAAGACCAGGGGACGGGAGGCCTTGGAAATATAGAGTTCATTGAAGGGCCAGAGACATGGAGAGTTAGCTCAAGAGTATGGGCAGGGAGCCCTGCTGGCCTGGAGAAGCCAGACGGGGTCATTTTGAGGCAGGATGGATCCAGTACAGCATTACCTCAGACTCCCCGGGTGCTCACATAGTCAACAGCACAGAGCCATTGTGAGCAGTACCCTTTGCACTGAGAGCAGCAGCAAGACCTGCTGCCCTCATGGCTGTTCTCAGCCACACCTCCAAGCCCCTGGAATATAGAATTTGTTGTTTTAACAGAGCATATTCCACATTTTCTCTATTGGAGGTACATACTTGTACATCTGTCATTCCAAAGTCCTTTCCTCCAGAGTATCTTAGTTAACGTAAGGTTTGGTGGAAAGGGGCATTTTTGCAAAATCTTGCGGTGCCCAGGAGGCTTGAGGAACATTTTGTAGTAGAAATTTTATATGTAGAGGAAACTAAGGTGCTGAGCTATGAGGCTTCATGCTTAAGTTATAGACAGGGCTGGCAGAGTTCATGGAAACAAATTTGTTTTGCATTTTAGTGAAAATTATTTTACTCTGGAGGCGTTTTAGGTGTTTTGTTATTGTTTGGTTTTAGATACAAAGCTTTCGGCACATGCACAGAAAACGGCATCTGCCTATCTAGGGAGGTGATTGGGTAAACTTATGTGCTGCCCATAATTATAGTGTTTTTAAGAAAGTAAACAAGAAGACAATATTTTTCACTGTCATACTTGCAGTGGTGGGATTACTTGCCAGTATTAGAAAATGGAGAATGGAAAATCTCATTGGATTACTCCGTCTTACATCTACTACCTTTGGATTTGTAGCCTTAACAAGGCAATAAAAGGAAGAGGAGAGATGGAATCAATTCATTGTGACTAGAATATAATAAGCACTTTCATTAAATCACAATTTAATTTGTACTCTTGGGGAAATTCTTTTCTGGTTTTTAAGCCTAAGGGACCTTCCTTGAGGAGGAGATGAGGAAGATAAGCAGGTGTGGGAGGGGGTATGGGTAACGGGCAAGGGGTAGAAGAGAGCAAGACTATCTCCAGTAAGATCCATTTAGGGAAGTTTCAGACACTAAAATACACCTTTCCCAACTTATCCACAGACTCCATTGCATTTCAAAGCCATACAAAAACTGCCTTTTTTCATGCACATGCTAAAGAAATGCATAAGTCCTCGCTTACTCTGGGGGATATGTTGCAAGGCTCCCAACGGATGCCTGAAACCATAGATGGTACTGAAGCCTACGGATACTGTTTTCTCCTATACCTACATACCTGAGATAAAGTTCAGTTTCTAAATTAGGTACAGTAAGAGATTAATAATAAAACAGGGCAGTTATAACAATACTCAGAACACGATGCACTGTAAAACTTACGAATTGTTTATTTCTGGAATTTTCCATTTAATATTTTCAGATCACAGTTAACTGAGGATAACTGCAACTGTGGAAAGAAAACCACGGACAAGGGGGCGCTGCTGTGTTTTACTATGATGAGGTTCTAATCCATTTCGGATTTTGTTTTGACACCTGTGCTGTATAACACATCCATATAAGTTTTTAATTTGGTTTCTTCACATTGCCTCTCTCTCCTAAGCAATCTAAAAGCTTTAACAACACATGCCTGTACTCCTTTGACTTCAGAATGACTAAAGCTTTGCAATCAAAGTCAACAAAAGAAAAAATCATCATTTAAAAAGTAATCACAGTTACACAAAAGAAGTTGATCTTTGAGATTCTTTCAAGCCAAGAAAGAATATAATGGATCAAGTGCCAATGAAATCTCTCCCTGCTCAGCTGTGCCCACATGTAATACTGCTTTCAGATAAAATTTGAACCATGTGTAATCCCTGGAGAACAGAGAAAGGCCTACCAGATGGAAAGCAACTCCCGCTAATGAAGGGGCACTTCCTTCTCTAAACTTTGCGATTCTGTGATTCCCTCTATTTTTAAACACCTTTTCCGAGCTATACCATACACTACACCTTGGAAAAAGCATAGCCTTATGGCCTGCCTCTGGTTTTTCTTCCTCCTTAATCTTATTCCACTGCTCCTAGTTATAGTTCCTCCTTCAGTGCTAAATCACTCGTCCCCCTTCTTGTTTACACCCTCCTGGCGTTTGTAGGTAATAATCACATTTCCCTGCCCTTCATTTTTACTTAGTTCAGGTCTACATGTTTAGTTTTTCTAATCCTGCCTCATAAAATGATTCTTTGAGCTTCTTAGTCATGCTGCCATTTTTCTTTGAACTTACTCCAGTTTGTCTCCATTTTTCTGGTAATGAGGTGTCTGAAATGGAACACAGCGCCCTTAAGGTGTGGCCTCGCTGAAACTGTGTAATGGAATGGGGGTCTGTGGAGGAGTGGTGTCCGTCTGGCCAGCCCAGGGGCCTTTTTTCTCTCTTGAAGAGCTAGAATTGCTTCCATCAAGATCCAGTGATTCCTGTGCCCCTGAACTGCAGTGAGCAGCGCAGTGCCTTTCCTCCTTTGTGCCTCAGCTCACACTGTGTTTCCATTTGAAATGACCCTTTTCTGGCCTCTGCTGTCAAGAAAATACCCACCCCCACCCCCACCGCCGCCTTCCTTTCTGTCCAAACTGAAGGCAACAGCATTTTATCTCTACCTCTTTGTGGGCATTTACTACACAGCATTTTGCATAGAGCACTTGGTAAATTTTTTATAGTTTCGTTTATTTATTTATTTATTTATTGAGATGGAGTTTTGCTCTTGTCTCCCTGGCTGGGGTGCATTGATGCGATCTCAGCTCACTGCAACCTCCACCTCCTGTGTTAAAGCAATTCTTCTGCCTCAGCCTCCCAAGTAGCTGGGATTACAGGCGCCCACCACCACGCCCAGCTAATTTTTTGTATTTTTAGTAGAGACGAGGTTTCACCATGTTGGGCAGGCTGGTCTTGAACTCCCGACCTCAGGTGATCCACCTGCCTGGGCTTCTCAAAGTGCTGGGATTACAGGTGTGAGCCACCAGCCTGGCCAATTTTTTTATAGTTTTATTGAGATATAATTCACATACATACGATTCACCCATTGCAAGTGCATAATTCGGTAGATTTAGTGTGTTCTCAGAGTTGTGCAGCCATCACCATAATCAATTTTCCAATATTTTTGTCATCCCAAAAAGAAGCCCCCACCCATTAGCAGTCACTGCCAATCACCCCATCACACCCCAGTCCCGAGCAGCTGCTAATTTTACTTCCCAACTCTGGATTTGGCTACTCTGGAATTTCATTAAGAATGGAATCAGGCTGGGCATGGTGGCTCACGCCTGTAATCCCAGCACTTTGGGAGGCCAAGGTGGGGAGATCACTTGAGCCCAGGAGTCTGAGCCCAGCCTGGGCAACATGACGAAAACCCATTTCTACAAAAAATACAAAAATTAGCCAGGTGTGGTGGCATGCGCCTGTAGTCCCAGCTACTTGGGAGGCTGCGGTGGAAAGATCACTTGAGACTGGGAGGTAGAGGTTGCAGCGAGCTGAGATCCTGTCACTGCACTCCAGCCTGAGTAACAGAATGAGACCCTGTCTCAAAAATTAAAAAAAGAATAGAATCATACAATATGTGGTCTTTTAAGACTGGCTTCTTTCGTTTAGCATAATGTTTTTATATACTTTACGTAGTGTAGCTTTACATAATATAACATGTGTCAGAACTTTGTTCCTTTTTTTTGGCCAGTCAGTTAATACTTTTTCAGTGGATATTTTGTACACTTCACTTTTTCCCTGCTTAAGATCATAGAATATCAGAATTGTAACTTTAAAAGTATATGCAGTTTTTTTTCTTTCTTTTTTTTTCCTTAGGAAACCGTGTGTTAGTATATACAGTTTTAAAGGGTATTTATGTTATATATTTTTGTTTATATCCCTCATTGCAAAATTGATGTTGCTTGTGCTATAAACAGAAGTATGTACAGTAAAACTGAAACTCCTTCCATCCACTGAGGTTTTCAGATTTTTTTGTTTTTGAGACAGTCTCCCTCTGTCAACCAGGCTGGAGTACAGTGGCGCCATCTCAGCTCACTGCAACCTCTGCCTCAAGTGATTCTCGCGCCTCAGCCTCCCGAGTAGCTGGGAATACAGGCGCTCACCACCACGCCCAGCTGCTTTTTTTTTTTTTTTTTTTCCTGGAGAGGCAGGGTTTCACCATGTCGGCCAGGCTGGTCTCAAACTCTTGACATCAAGTGATTCACCTGCCTCAGCCTCCCAAAGTACAGGGATTACAGGCATGAGCCCCTGCACACGGCCTCACTGAGGTCTTTAAAAAATTTTTGTTCTTACAGATTGCTTTGGTAAACATGCTTACATATAAATTCTTAAATTTATTGCTTATGTTCCTGTTGAACATACTCTAAAAGTGGAATTATTTGGTCACAGGACATATACAATTAAATTTGGCTGATGAGACCAAATTGCTCACCCACCTACAGTTGTTCCACTGGTCATTGCTTCAGTATTCCCACTTCCCACGCCTTAACCAACACTGATTGTCAGTGACCTAGAAACATCTGCCAGTGTGATGGGGGAAAAATAAAAAACTGTATTGTGTAATTTATATTTCTTGTTTGTTTTGAGTTTTTCATTCTTTTTCTTTTTTTGAGACAGGGTCTCACTGTGTTACCCAGGCTAGAGTGCAGTAACATGATCATATACCTCATCGCAGACTCAACCTCCTGGCCTAAAGAGCTTTTCCCACCTCAGCCTCTCCAGTGGCTGGAACTACAGGCACACACAACCACGCCTGACTAATTTTTTTATTTTAATTTTTCATAGAGATGAAGTCTCGCTATGTTGCCCAGGCTGGTCTTGAACTCCTGGGCTCAGGTGATCTGCTTGCCTCAGCTTCCCAAAGTGCTGGGATTACAGGCGCGAGTCACTATAGCTCGAGTTTACATGTATTTATTTAATTTTTAATTTTTTTTTTTTTTTGGTCACCCAGGCTGGAGTGCAGTGGTGCAATCTCAGCTCACTGCAACCTCCACCTCCGGGATTCAAGCAGTTCTTCTGCCTTAGCCTCCCAAGTAGCTGGGATTACAGGCACCCGCCACCCGGCTAATTTTTGTATTTTTAGTAGAGACAGAGTTTCACCATATTGACCAGGCTGGTCTTGAACTCCTGACCTGAAGTGATCTGCCCGCCTCAGCTTCCCAAAGTGCTTGAATTACAGGCGTGAGCCACTGAGCCTGGCCATATTTCTTTAATCATCAATGAAGTTGGGTATTACTTTTGTGCTTGTTAGCTACTTGTATTTCTTCTGTGAGCTTTTTGTTCATATTATCTGCCTGTTTTTTTTAAATTAGGTTATAGGTTTTTAGGCTTATGGTACCACTTCATAATACATTGATGTCAATCCTTTTTATTGTGTATTTATTATGTTTTTCAAGCCAATCATTTGTACTTTAATTTATAGCTCTTCTGTCTCCATGCAGACATTTTAAATTTCTAAATAGTCCAATTTGCCTTTTTATTCATTTCTGACTTCTGAATTTAAAAGCACTTACCCTCCTCCCCAAAATAAAGTTAAAAATACTTTTCTGTCCCTCATCCCAAGATTATAAAAAATATGCTCTTAAATTTACTTCCAGTACTTTCACAAGCATGTTTTTAAGTATATGTCTTTAACCAGTTGGAATGTATATTTCTGTATGGTATGAGCAAGAATACAACCATAAATGGGCCAGTTAACCCTGGACAGTTCATTGACTTCATATGCTTCCTGATCATGTTCTAAATCCCACTCATTTAATGATATCAACCCAATACTTTTCTAATTATTGTACTTTTATAGCATGTTTTATTTGGCGAAGCAAGTCCTTTCTTTTTTTTTTTTTTTTTTTTTTTTTTTAGACAGAGTCTGGCTCTGTTGCCCAGGCTGCAGTGCAGTGGCATGATCTTGGCTCACTGCAGCCTCCACCTCCTGGGTTCAGGCAATTCTCCTGCCTCAGCCTCTTGAGTAGCTGGGACTACAGGCACGCGCCACCACACCCAGCTAATTTTTGTATTTTTAGTAGAGAGGGGTTTCACCATGTTGGCCAGGATGGTCTCGATCTCCTGACCTCCTGATCTACCTGCCTCAGCCTCCCAAAGTGCTGGGATTACAGGTGTGAGCCACTGCACCCGGCCTTTGTAAAGCAAGCCTTAACATCATTCTTCTTTCTTTAAAGTATGTTCTTGGCTCTTCTCTATACTTATACTTCAGGATAAATTTTAGAATCTGTTACGAAATTCCAAAAAGAACTTTTAGAATTTGTTTGGAAATGTATTATACACACAAATACCCACGTACACGTACACAACACCTCACATAATGCATGATAAAATATATAGCAGTGGTTATCTCTAGATGATGGTAATATTCTAGGTGATTTTTTTCTTGCTTCTTTTATTTTCTGAAGTTTTTACAATATTTGTGAAGCACTTTTAATTTAATTTAATTTAATTTTTATTTTATTTTTGAGATAGAGTCTTGCTCTGTTGCCCAGGCTGGAGTACAGTGGCAGGATCTTAGCTCACTGCAACCTCCGCCTCCTGGCTTCATGCAGTTTTCCTGCCTCAGCCTCCTGAGTAGCTGGGATTACAGGCGGGTGCCACCACGCTTGGCTACTATTTGTATTTTTTGTAGAGACGGGGATTCGCCATGTTGGCCAGGCTGTCTTGAATTCCTGGCTTCAAGGGATCCGCCCACCTCAGCCTCCCAAAGTGCTAGGATTACAGGCGTGAGCCACTATACCCAGCTGTGAAGCACTTTTAAATTGCAGAAAACTCCTGAATAAAGGATCTTAAACTAAATTGTATCCTTTAGTAACTTCATGATTATCTACTTAACAGAAGCCCAATTAGAATAAAGAATATTTCATGGGAAATAAATAAGTGATTTGTAGAGAGTGACGAAGAGATACCTGGCTCAGAATATAAACTAGAATTGTCTGGAATATTCCTGGGAGGGATCGAGATGGGACACTGAAGCAACACTGCCCCACAGCCTCTTCTGTAGCTTGGTTGATATCAGTTCTACTGAGACTTGAGAGTTTGTAGTCTTTCACTTAGCAGCATTTCTGGGTTTTCTATGCAGATGTATTTACAAGGCACCCAGCCTCCTAGCTTTCCCTGTTGAAGAGATTCTTATTCATGTGGCACAGCCAGAGCTTGAGGTGCACCAAGACAGTGTGGTCTAAATGTGGCCCCTCAGTGTCCTGGTCTTTTAGTTGCCATTTAGCAGAAAGAAGATTGCTAGGTCTGTTCTTAACTCTTTGATATGTTTAAAAAGCACTGTGCTAATTCTTGGCTCAGAGCGTCTAGATTTTTTTTTTCCTCCCGTCTTGTGGTACCGAGCATCTAGATTCTTGCAGTGGAATTAAAACTTGGTTCTCAGTTTACTTTGCCTTTTTTTGTTTATTTAAGATGGAATCTCAGCTGGCTCACACCTGTAATCTCAACATTTTGGGAGGCCAAGGCAGGAGGATCACTTGAGGCTATGAGTTCAAGACCGACCTGGGCAACATAGTTAGACCCCATCTCTAAAATACAAAAATTAGCCAGGCATGATGGCGCACACCTGTATTCTCAGCTCCTTAAGAGGCTGCAGCAGGAGGACCACACGAGCTCAGGAGGTCGAGGCTACAGTCAGCCTGATCAAACCATTGCACTCCAGCCAGGACAACAGAGGGAGACCCTGTCTCAAATAAATAGAGAAAGGGAGAGAGAGGGAAGGATGAAGAGGGGAGAGAGGAAAGAAAGGAAACAAGAAAGAAAAATGGGGTTTCGCTGTGTTGCCCAGGCTGGACTCAAACGATCCTCTTACCCTGAGCCTCCCAAGTAGCTGGGATTATAGGCATGCACCACTGCACCCAGCTCTCATTTTGCTTTTTAATCTATATGCTTTTACTGGGTGATCTTATCCATTTAATAACAGAATACCTAACATTTGTCAAGCATTTTCTATGTGTTAGGCATTCAGTGCACTTTATATGACTATCTCATTAAATCCTTAAACAGCCCTATAAGATAGGGCACAGTAGCTCACATCTGTAATCTAGCACTTTGGGAGGCTGAGGCAGAGGCAGGAGGATCACTTGAACCCAGGAGTTCAAGACCAGCATAGGCAACATAGACCCCCCATCTCTCCAAAAAATTAAAACTTAAAACATTGGCCTGACGTTATTATTACCTTATTTTACAGATGAGGAAACTGAGACTCAGAGAGGTCAAGGTCAGCTAAAGTAATTGGCAGAACTGACCTTAAAACCCAGGCAGCCTAACTCCAGAGCCTATGTTCTTAACTATACTTTATATTCCATTTTTCATGTTCCTCCTTTCCTTCCTAAAACCTGCTCTGCCTCCTACATTTTCTGTCTTACTTGTCCAATATCCCCAGCTAGAATTGTCAGAAATGATTCTCCAATTCTCCTTCACTTAACACCTCCTCCTTTCAGTCCTGTGTGTTCCTTTCCAAGTCGCTGACCCTCCCTTGGCTTCAGCCCTGCCTAAGCCCCACCTGGGCTGGGAACAGGAACCGCCTTTGACGGATTCTTCCTTCTGCTCAGTCTTTCACATCTTCTAAGTTGTCATCTAAGAAAGTGAAGATGCTTGTGTCACTGTACCACTTAAAAACTCATGGACTCCTTTTTTTGTGGTACTGGTTTTGGTTTGGTTTTTAAGCAGATCACGCTGGAACTCCCTCACTTCACATGCTCAGTCTGGCCCTCGCGTGTGTCTTCAGCTCCATGTCCTGTCATTCTCCACCCACTCCCCATGCCTTACACTCCTGCCATCCGGAGGCTTCCCTTTTCGCAAGATCTGGGCCAGGCTTGTCCTCCTCCACGCATCAGCCTTTGTTCTTTTGCTCTAAGCCTCTTCTGTCTTTGATCTCCCAGGCAGACTCTAGTTGGCTCTCAAGATCCAGACCCCATGCCCCTTTAGTAGCTTCTCCTCAGACTCCTCCAGAATGAGACAGTCACTCTTAGGGCTGCCACCGCCCATGCTCAAGCCTCAGCTGTGGTCTCACTCTGCCGGGTGATCGTTTATCTGTTTATGTCCTTGTCTCCGATGGGTCTTCAGGACAAGGACCAAATCCCTTCAGCTTTTAGCACCCAGCACAGAGTAGCTCAATAAATGTTGGTTAAAACGCTTGAAGGAATGTGAAAGAGGTTGTTAAAAACAACAGGAAGTTAGAACTATACTTTGTTCTAAACAAAGGGATTATCTGTGTGTTTCTCAAAGTAATCTCTAGTTAAATTTGCAGGCCTCAGGTAGGGCAGGCTAATGTACCGAATGAAAGTGATACATGCAAATGGAGAAGTCCTTTAAATGACAAGTTCCCCTAGGGCAGGGGTCACTCCACAAGGTTAAGATCCCATCTGAGATCATGGTACCTCTCTCTCCCACTCCCTCCCGTGTTCGTGAGTTTGTGACTTGGTGGAGAGAACATTCTGTTGAGAGTGAGAGGCCAGGGCTGAAGTCACAGCTCTGCAAATGATCCGCTTTGGGCCTAGAACCAGTGACTAACTTTTCAGGCCTCGCTTTCTTGAAGACACATTTGATATTGACTTTTACACATTTCTTATGGCTAATTTTGATGCAGAGAGACTTCACATAGAAAGTGCCTTTTTTTTTGACATTTATTGATGAATAGTAATTCTTAGCTCAGTGCAAATAGGATTTTTGTGTCTGAAATCCATCTTCCTTTTCCTTTCAGCTTCAGAATGAGTTAGAAAAAGGTGAGCGGGACAACGCAGAGCTGCAGGAGTTTGCCAACGCCATTCTTCAGCAGATAGCCGACCATTGCCCCGACATCCTAGAGCAAGTGGTCAACGCACTGGAAGAGTCCTCCTGACCCTGCTTTGTGTGGAAGCCTGAGGTGGTCAACCCAGGAGCCAAGAAAGGAGAACGACAAGGAACAGGCGCCTGGAACCTTCTTGGCACCAAACACTACAGACTTCATCCCATCTCGCTCACTTGAAGAAGCGTGATTCCAGCACCGTTTCTACATCTGCCATCTTACTCTGCCTTTCTGCTTTGGATGTGGTCTCTACACTAATCTTCCTGATGTTCAGGGTGGATAACAGGCCGAGGCTCTCTGAGGAGCTGCCACCTGGTTGTCAGCAGGGGAGAACTGTGGGAGCTGGTGGCTCTGCCGTGACAGAGGGCCATGGAGCAGAGGAGCCTCTCACCTCCTGTCCTGTGACATGAGAACAAACCAGGAATCTACTTGGAGTTCACCGGGCTGAGAGGATGCCTCCAACGGACCAGAGAGCTGACTGTTCTAATATCACATTAGGTGCTTTCTCCTAAAAGGGTAGAAAACGATCTCAAAAAGAATTAGAAAAAGCGAAGGGGGGAGGGAAGAGAAAATCAACTCTTCTTTTTACAGTGAGATGCTTTATACAAGGGAGCTGTGAGCAGGCCTCACGACGGCGTGGGAGTGCTCGTCCTCCACGGCCTGAGTCTTCACCCAGCCCTGCGTGTCTGTCCCAGCCTTCCTCACTCTGTTCCTCAGCCAGTTAACAAGAAGATGGTGTGAACTGTTCTCCACCAGTCTCTCCTGTTTCAGACTGCTGACCTTATCATAGTGAGGTGTTAGATCAAATATCTCTAATTGAAGGAGAGCATATGAGATTGAAAGAGAACCAGCCAGGGCAACATGGCGAGACCCTGTCTCTACAAAAAACTAAAGAGAGAACATACAAAGTTGACATCTGAGGCCCTGTTGTCCCTACCCGCAGCTGTGCCCCAGTAGCAGGTGCCCGTTCCTTGGGGTTGGGCTGGTTTCCCTGATCATCTCCAGGAGGCTGCCAGCACCCGTGTCCCGAGGTCCTGCGGCCCAGTGGCTGCTGAAGGGTGGATCCGTCACTCACCCTGCTAGCTCTGCCCTTGACTCATCCTCTCATAACCTCAGCCTTGTGCATTGCCTGGAACCTTCTGGCATAAAGCAAGGTTTCTCATTCTACACACATTCCTTCCTTCACCATTTCATTCAGAGAATATTTATGAAATGCCTACTGTGTCCAAGTCACCCATCCTTAAAAAGCCCACTTTTCAGTGAGGGAGCGCTGTAGTGGAGTCTGTGAGACACACCTGCCTGAGCCGGAGCACTAAGTAGCATGCCCTTCCCTCTCCCCGTCTTAAGAAGAGGTATCTTTTCCAGAAAAGTTCCCTGATGGAACTCCTGAGGTTGGGGGTCTCCGTCACCCACTTGCTTGTAGGATTCCATTTGATGATTCTGGATTTTTGCTGCTCATGGTTACCCTTAGAGGGACTCTGAGTATCTACTTCTGGGGGGCCGTTTCCTGACACCTGCATGTACCTCGTGGAACTCGGCCAGCTTCATGTTGCAGATCAGAAAGCGGACCCCAAGACTGCAAATCCAATGGAAGGTATTGGCATTGTTAAGGGCATCTTCCTAAGCATGGACAGTGGCAGTTGTAAGGAATTAGGCACCAAGAAGTAGCCCACTTAGCCCAAATCTAGCCCTTTGACCACCTCTACCACCAGAACCCAGCAGACACTCACGTCTTCTGATAAGAACTGCTGGACTCTAATTGTGTTTTCTCATCTCCTTCCGCACTTACTTAGAGAATTTAAAGTCTGTAAAGTCGGCACAGCCCCATCAGGAACTTCCCACCACCAACCCTTGACTGTCCCGTTAACTTATATGGTCGGATCTCCAGCTCCCCTTATTCCTCTCCCTGTGAGAGACTGTGGAGCATTTCTTACTGAAGGTTTAAATGGACTCTGCTCATAAACCTCTTACTGAGATGCTTCCTGATAGTGCAGCTGGCCAGAGAGGGGTGCAGGAGTTAAGACAGAAAGTGGTGGCCCTTTGTGGTCAATTACCTCAATTCTGTTTATGGCTGGGCCCAGAAGTCGTGGGAAACTCCCAGTACTTCAAGGCAGGAGTATTAGAGTCTCACTTTATCCACCATAATGGAAAAGAACTGGGGTATGATCTCAACCTTCACAGGGCACAGCAGAACCAAGCAAGCAGGCGAGGCATGCCTAAACAAGTGGCCTGGCACTGGCCCTGGCCAGCTCTTCTCCCACTGATCTAGCAGGGAAGGCATCAACAGGTGCCCCAGATGCCACCCACGTGGCCTTTCTCATCAGGTACAGCACCTGCACTCTCACCCACTGGGTGAGTGACTCTCTTCATCTCAACATTCTCCATCACTTCCCCTCCAAAAAAACTTACGGAAGGAAGCCCTCTGTGACAGTGCTTCTAAGAAGAAAATTTCTGGGACAGGTATCATCTATCTGGTGTCTA
The DNA here is from genome assembly GCA_963573385.1 of Cacajao melanocephalus. NCBI lineage: Eukaryota > Metazoa > Chordata > Mammalia > Primates > Pitheciidae > Cacajao > Cacajao melanocephalus. The sequence continues at coordinate 78,631 of CAUYLG010033336.1, read as the reverse complement.
TGAACAGCAAGGAATCTTCTTGGTCCTTCTTGGGCACTGATCTGCATCTCAAATGATCTGGAGCCTAGCTAAGAGTTCAGTAATAAACATGGCCTGCCTTTACGCTGTAGGGCAGAGTGGATGCAGTTTGTAGCATTCAGAGTATCTCACTGAGTCTAGAGCATTCACTGAACCAACACTTACCCAATGTCCCACTCCCATCTCACTAGGACTTGTCATTCCATGACCCTTTCCTAGTAGTCATGGTTTCATAAGGTCACGCACCTGCTTCTGACGTTACATAGCCTTGAAAACTCACTGTGGGTTGCCCTTAATCTTCCCCAGACTCATCCATTGGCGAGTCTACTTGCCCTTTAGCACCTAAAGATCTGTACCCCAAGTCAGTGTCACCATAAAGAGGGCAAGAAGAAGAGTGGGTGTGATCCAGTGGGGTTTTGTAACTGAAGTACAGTGTGAGGTTCCCATCCTTTCATATGCCTCTAACCCCCGTATTCATTGAATCTCTGATGAAGGGCCTCCATTGAGATTTGCAGGGACTTTGATACCATTTGAAATGGGAAAGATTTCAAATGGGCTTTAACATGTTAAATATGGATGGGGCCGGACGCGGTGGCTCACACATGTAATCCCAGCACTTTGGGAGGCTGAGGCAGGCACATCACCTGAGATCAGGAGTTCGAGACCAGCCTGGTCAACATGGCAAAACCCCATCTTTACTGAAAATACAAAATTAGCCAGGCGTGGTGGCTGGCACCTGTAATCCCAGCTACTCGGGAGGCAGGAGAATCACTTGAGCCTGGGAGGCAAAGGCTGCAGTGAGCCAAGATCGTGTCACTGCACTCCAGCCTGGGTGACAGAGCAAGACTGAGCTTTTAGGGAGGCAGAGGCAGGAGGATAGCTTGAGCCCAGGAGTTCGAGACCTGCCTGGGCAATATAGAAAGACCCCATTCTCCACAAAAAGGAAAAAAAAGAGAGATGTGGATGGGAATCACCAAATTCATCTCAGCTCTAACCTTTTAACCTTTGTCCTTGCACTTTACAATCTAAAGAAGATCTACGCGTGGCTCTCCGCCTTCCTCACACTTGGGTTTTAGAAGTAACTTGTGAAGCAGACCACACCTAAGGCCGCCTCCAGTGTTGAGAGTGGCATTGTGATTTGCCATTTTTTTGTCAGTCGAAGTCTGATTTTCCATGAGGAACTTGCGGGCTCACCCACCCCCAGAGTGAGAGAAGAGGAAGGTAGAGTCATCACAGACACGGTCTTAGCCACCTGCTGAACTCATTCCTCCCCTATTGAGGGTCAGGGTTGTGAAGGAGACCATGATGTGTCACCCCAAAACATAAATGTTTCCGAGCTGCCCATCCACTGGCATTTGGATTTGCTGCAGAGTTTCGTTCCTCCCGGAGCCATCCCGCCCTCCTGCTGACCGCGTGACTTGGGTGTAGGCCCTGTGGCTACCCTTGGAGTCTTTGAGGAAAGAGTCAGGTAAGGAGGACCTCGCTGCGTGGAGTGCGACACCACAAGGCATTCCCCAAGCCCAGCGGACCCCATGTCAGCAAATAGTCATTTCACATCTGCTCCGGGCCTCATCCTCACCTGCCTGGGTTCGGAACTGAGGAAAAAGGATGAGAAGAGACTGCAGCGCACAAAGCGTCCTCCGCAGAGCGAGGCCAGCCCATCCATCACTGCCAGCCCTGGGCTCCTCAGGAAGGGACATGAACCACTCAAAGGAATGTCTTAAAAGGAATCTGGATTTTTCCCCCATGCAAATTAGGGAATAATTAGGCAAAAAAGACATACATTACAGGGAAATCCTTCTGAACAAAATGGCTGTCTTTACTCTTTTTAAGCAAAAACTGTCTCTGACTTTTTAGTGTCAAAACTGTAACCAGCTGTCTCCTGATTTTTTCTAATGTGTTTGGCAAGTGCTGTGACCCCGTTGTAGGTCCTTCTCCTGACTCTTGGGGGAGAAGTGGTTTTAGGGATTGATTTGGGGGAGCGGGTTTTTGTCCCATCCCACCTCCTCTCTTCTTTCTCTGCTTGTCGATATTGTCTGTGTGATTCAGAGAACTGGGGCAGTTACATTGTGTCTGTTGTTGAGATTATTAAAAGATTAAAATGTAGTTGTAGAAATGAAAAAGAGCTGTGTTTTAAAAATGCAAACCAATATCTTGTTAGTAAAGGAATTCAAGCTATGGGGCAGCCACACTCCCCTCCTCCTCCCAAGCTGGCATAGGTGGCCCCGGACTGGCAGCTTAGGAAGCATGGAGCACACTTAGGTAGTGACTGCTTGGGTGAGAGACACCTGCCAAGCAAAAGGAACGAGAATTCGGGGCTCAGAGCCTCGCACTGTGCCAGGTTTTTCCTATACATGCTCAGGATCTCTGGGTAGAGGTTTCACAGTTTGTGACCCGATAACCACCCTCACCCCACATGGGTCCCAGCTCAGTGTGCCTAATACTGCATGGTAACCTGGGCTTGACCCCGAAGCCCCTGCCTGGCAGGCCACAGGACCTCTCCTGCCCACTTGGTGCTATCTCATCCAGTGACCCACCCAGCATGGGTGAGCACTGACCAGCCTGGAGCCTGCAATCCAGGTGGAATGAATCCATGTCAGTTCCGTCTGGCTTCGGGCCCTCAGTTATTTCCCTTTGAGCTTTTTCGGATCCCAGATCTCCTAGGCCCAGGCTCGCTCTCTTGGCCCCAGAGATGCCACTGTCGATAAAGGAAGTGAACCCTACTGAAGCCAGAGAATCTCCCTGGCCAGAGCAAGACCTCTGGGTCCAGCCCCTTTGCACACCATGCCAGTATTGCATCCATCTACTGCAGCTATACATCCTGAGGGCAGCCTCACCCACTCTGGCCTGCTGGCCCATCGCAGGACTGGTCCGGGCACCTGCCGGGCACCGCGGGATGTCCAGTGGGGCCTGTGGTTCGCTCCCCATGCATCAGAAGAGAAGTGTTGCACTTTATGGAGGAGCTGAGGAGCACCGGGCCCGCCCCCTTGTAGCTTGAGTTCCTTTTGGTAACAGTAGCAGCCTCCACGGTGGTGTCTGTGATGCACATGCACCCGCTGCCTTCAGCTGTATGTGTGTGTTCCTGCCGGAGTTGTGTTGCTGACAGGATAATGACATTACAAAGAAATCGTGTTATATTCAACTTTGCCTTGATAATTATTGTAAACACTTTGTTCATTTTTTCTTTTTTATTCACAAACTAAATCCACCAGGAATTATAAAGTTATTTAAAAACTGAATGCTGTGTCCTTCTTTGAGTCTCACCCAGCTGATCATCTAGGCAAGATGTGTCCTCAAATGCTAGAAAAGGTGGATGAGGCCTGCAGTTCCCAAGAGGCCAACGACAGTGGCAGGCAACCGGAGAGCCAGGGGTCCCAGGGTTTAGGGTGGGTGTGGCAGTCACCGCACATAGCCCTGTTGGGCATGGGGCTGCATCCCCCAGCCTGTTGTGACCTCGGAAGAGTGAGCCTCCTTTCCCTTCCCGCCCGATCTCCGGGTTTGCATCTTTCAATTCCCAGTTCCCTTTTTCCTGCTTTACACCCTCAGCCCCAGGCCAGGTTTTCCGTGTCATAGCTCACTCTTCCAGAGCTTAGAGTAGGTGCCCGGCGCTGTGGGATGGGGTTGCTCTCGGGAAGAGTCGTGAGGGCGGCCCGTCGAGGGAGGGCTTTGCCCAGAACTGGGACTCAAGCTTCAGTGGGGCGTGCTCTGATGCACTGACTCTGGGGCGTGCGGGCCGTGTCAACAGAAAGTGTGAGTGCCAAGAGTGAAAGGAGCCAAGAAACCCTGTGCTTGGACGCGGCTGTCGTTTCCAGCTTTGGTGTTTGTCTTGGGCCTTATGCTCAATAAATTATTCTGGGAATTTTTTTTTTTTTTTTGAGGCAGTCTCACTCTGTCACCAGGCCGGAGTACAGTGGTGTGATCTGGGCTCACTGCAACCTCCACCTCGAGGGTTCAAGCGATTCTTCTGCCTCAGCCTCCCCAGTAGCTGGGATTATAGGTGTGTGCCACCACGCCCAGCTAATATTTTATATTTTTAGTAGAGACAGGGTTTCACCATGTTGGCCAGGATGGTCTCGATCTCCTGACCTTGTGATCCGCCCACCTCGGCCTCCCAAAGTGCCAGGATTACAGGCATGAGCCACTGCTCCGGGCCCAGGAATATCTTTTATGAGAATTCCTTTTTTGCTTAGCCTCACTTCTATGTCTACCCCAGAAAGGAATCAAGTCAGCTTCCTACATTCCTTCCCTCTCCCATGTAAATTCTGTCACGCACTGGGTGTTGGCACTTAGGAATTATAGCATGAGAGTCCACACTCGTTCCTGGTCAGCCTTCCCAGTGCCCAGGTCCCACCCTGGCCTCTCTCTCTGCAGCCAGAGCAGCTGTTGGGAAGCTCTGCCAGGGGAGGAGTGCCCGGGAGACAGGGCCGCAGGGCTGAGGTTGCTTGTACTTTCATCATATGAAGCAGGAACAATTTTACTAGCAAAGCATGTATTATTCTGCACAATATAAAATCAAAGCCACAAGCAGATGTGTCCACAAAAAGCTGTCAGATTACACTGTAAGCTGCTTGCGGGGTTTTCCATTCATCTTTTTTACTATTTATTCACCTTGCGTTCTACCAGCACCAAGTTGCAGGCAAGTGGACACAGAGACAGTAGATTTAGGGAGAATGTGACAACTTTTAGAATTCCATCCATTAATTTTTTTTTTCTGAATTGAGAAAAGATTACTAATACTCGTTCGTTTGTTTTTTAAGTGGAGTATCTCAGACTGGCTCAAAAATGATTAAGAACTAGTTAGGGACTGGGTGCTGTGGTGGAAACTTTTCTTTTTTTTTCCTTTTTTTTTTTGAGACAGAGTCTTGCTCTGTCACCAGGCTGGAGTGCAGTGGCGCTCTCTCTGCTCACTGCAACCTCCCCCTTCCGGGTTCAAGTGATTCCCCTGCCTCAGCCTCCCGAGTAGCTGGGACTACAGGTGCGTGCCACCACACCCGCCCAATTTTTTGTATTTTAGTAGAAACGGGGTTTCACCATGTTGGCCAGGATGGTCTCCATCTGATCTTGTGATCCACCCACCTCGGCCTCCCAAAGTGCTAGGATTACAGACGTGAGCCGCCGTGCCCAACCAGGTGGAAACCTTTAATCTCAACATTTTGGGAGGCCAAGGTGGAAGATCACTTGAGGCCAGGAGTTCGAAACCAGCCTGGACAACATGGTGGGACCTCTCTCGCTACATAAAATTAAAAATTTAGCTGGGCATGGTGGCATCTGCCTGTAGTCCCAGCTGCTCTGGAGGCTGAGGCAAGAGGATGACTTAAGCCCGGGATATTTAGGCTGCAGTGATCACACCACTGCACTCCAGCCTAGGAGTGCAGAGAGAAACCCTGTCTCAAAAATAATAATAATAATAACTACTTAGGCTCTGGGGCTAAGGGGAACCTGGTTTGCAGTTTGTGAGCTTTCCTGGGTGTCCTGGAAAGGCCTGGACTTGCAGACTGCAGCCCCTTGACCTCCCAGCCTCTCCTTCCCCTGTGAAAGAATGCCATCATCCCTATCTGCAGCCTAGGTCATAATGAAGATGCCATAGGATGATCTTTTTCCTGTTTGAAATTTCCTTTAAGGCTAGGAGCATAAATTGTTTTCTTCACATCTGTGATTTGCTTAAAAATAATCCAGCATGTCTTTTGGGGAGGAGCAAGGGTGAGGAGCAGAATGTGGAACCAAAAAGATGGGCCAGAGGTTGGTAATTATGAAGCTGGGGGACTGGGAGCATGGGGTTTGTTAGTTCATTCTCCTTATTCTTGTGTTTGAATTTTTCCTGAATCAGTTAAATATTCACATCCTTCAATTGTACTTGCCCAAGCAACACATACAGGTCTCTTCCCCCCAGATCCAAGCATTCGGCATTCACAAATGGCCACTGCAGCGCTCCATTCAGAATTCATACTCCCCTATGTTCTAGACTCCAGGCTACAAACAATAAAAGCTAGTGACATGTGGATCACCTGCCAGCTTCAGTTCTGAGCACTGCACAGGTTTGGTGTCAGTTCACCTGTGTAGCAGTCCTACAAGGTGGGTACTGTTACCCCCTTTTCCAGGAGAGGCACAAAGTAGACACACGACCTTCCCAGCATCACACAGCGTGTTAGTGGTGAGACTGGAATTGACATCGGCTCTGTCTCCAGAGTGTGCGTTCTTCAGCCCACTGCTGTGGCCACTTCCCAGGGAGGACAGTCTGCTGGGGACAGCTCAGCCCAGTGAAGTGCAGCGGGGCACAAAAGCAGGCAGTGCTCGTCACAGAACTTCAACAGGTGGCTTTTACCAGACAAGGGGGTGAAGGGAGGCCAAAAAGACAGATGAGCAAGACCAGGGAGGTAGGGAAGTACAAGGAGGACACGTGGGACAGCAAGGGGCCAGTGTGGACAGAGAACGTGTGTACTGCCTGGCTTCAGAGTGACGAGGAGCAGACACGGTGGCCACAGGTGCAGCAGGAAAGGAGTCCCAGGGCCCCAGGAAGGAGGCCAGTTTAAGAGACACAATCCCACAGCCCAGTGGTCCTGACCCCTCCCCAGCTACCGATGAAGAAAAGCCTCCCCAGGGGCTGATATAAAAAAGAAAACACACCTGGGCACACCCACTCTGGAGTTACCAGCCTGTGACCTAAGGGAAGCCGTCCAGGCTGTGTGCAGAGAAGCTACGGGAGAGGACACTGCTCCCCGAAGGCAAGGAGGACGTTCTTACCTATACATTTAGAGACACTTCTGGCTCTGTCACCCAGGCTGGAATATAGTGGTGCAATCACAGCTCACTACAGCCTCCACCTCCTGGGCTCAAGTAATCCTCCTGCCTCAGCCTCCTGAGTAGCTAGGATAACAGGTATGTGCCACCAAGCCCAACCAATTTTTTAAACTCTTGTAAAGATGAGGTCTCACTATGTTGCCCAGACTGGTCTTGAATCCTGAGCTCAGGCGATCCTCCCACCTCAGCCTCCCTAAATGCTGGGATATAGGTGGGAGCCACTGTGCACAGCTGACATGTGACATTATTTAGCAGAGCTTCACTGCATCCAGGCAGGTGGGCCCTTTCCAAAGGGCATCACTTCATCTTCAGTTACTCAACAGCAGGTGTGTATTTTGCCTCCCTTCACCTGCTTTTCCGGCAGAGAAACTAGAAATCAAAGATTGAGTTGCCCTGAGTTACACAGCTACTTAACTGGACCTGGGTTCAGAGCAGTTCCATCAGCTTCCAAAGCTTTCTCTGGCCTCAGACTCCTCGACAGCCTCAGAGGGGTGGAGGCATCAGGGCCACCCTGGGGCTGGGGGCTTCAGAGGAAAGAGGGAAATACCATGAGTGGCTTGGTCACCGTTAGGGTGGATGTGAGTCATACCAGGATTTCAGGCTCCGTTTGGCCCTGGGCACTGTATTTCCTGGGAAGGAGATGATGAAGCCCTATGAATGTTCTCTCCTTCAGGCCCTTGACGGGACAGGAATGAGGTCTGCAGGCTTGCTGATGCCCCGCCAGCCCTCCCTGTCCACAGGGATCATTCCTTTGCCATGTCGTCTGGGGAAGAAGCCATCCCCTGCCATAGGCAATGGCTTACAGGGTGGCTTGGGATACCCGCAGCCTTCGGCCAGTTCCAGCCGTGAAGCAGTATTCTTCCCATCTCTTCCTGCTGTTTCCAGCATGCAACGTTCATCTTTCCCTTCGAGTTAACACTCAGTTCCGTCTTGGCAGCCTTGGCCCCTTCCCAGCCCCTTGGTCTCAATCTCAGCTGCACTTGGTCACCTCAGCCTTGCTTGTGCAGGTGAAGAACTTGAGCCTCGCTCCTTTGAAGAGGGAGAGTCAGATGTGTGCAAAAAAAAAAAAAAATGCATCAGATATCTGAGAAACTTGCATAACAAAAAGCCATCTCTGGCATCTGAAAGAATTCACACTTGAAGGATAGTCCCTGCTGGGTTCGTCTTGGGCTCACGCTTGTTTGTTACCATGGTCTTATTCTTCAGGGTTGTGGGAATCTGCATCCTGACCTGGCCTTGTGCAGGCTGTAATGGGTCAGTGTGCCCGGAATCCTCCCTCTGCCTTCGTGCAGGCTCCTGTGCCAGGAACACAACCCAGAAATGAGGACTTCCATGTGACGGCGTCCCAGCCGCCACCTCGCCTCCCGTGGCAGCCAGGGCCAGGCCTTGAGGTCAGCGGTAAACCCCAGCAGACACAGGCAGCGACCTTAGCGAAGCAGGGCAGGTCCAGGTGAATGGGTGCCAGGAGGCGCACCACGTTTCTCCATCCCGAAGTTCTTCTTGGTTTTTATCCTAAGTACTGGTGTCAGGATGACCCGGCAGCTTTGAGGAGCCATCTGGCCCTTTAGGCAAGAAGCCAGTCGGCCCTGCTCATCCCACGATCAGGCCTGGGCACTCCCATGGGGCCAGTTGCAGGGGATGGGGGAGGCTGGCTCCAGGGGCCACTGACCTGTCTCAGGGGAGGCTGCCTCCGACTACGCCGGCCTCCCGGAGCACAGCCTCTGTGGGACCTACACGCTGCAGAATGGCAAAGAACCAGCTCTCCATCTCAGGGCAGAGTGGGGCCTGGATTATGGGAACCTTGGCCTTGAACATGAAGGCAGGTGAGCAAGGGACTAGGGGGCCGCGTGAGCCCCGACACGCACACAGCAGGGCCCGGCACCCATGGTTGCGTTCGGTCGGCCTTGGCGGGCTGGCTCCTGCTTGGGAACTGGCTGGGCAGTGTCTGCAGTGAGTCAGAGGCATCATCCCCAGAGGCTGTGAGGAAACCCTCGAATCATTTGTCTTAAAGCCTAGGACCCCGAGAACAGGACCACGGCCCTTATGGAGGTCATCCCGCTCTGACCAGATCTTATTCCAAGGGCCATTTCCTGCATCTAAAATTCTCCACGAGTGTAGAAGCCAGCTAGAGACGGGAGCACTGAGGCCTGGAACGGGAGCTCTCCTGGAGACGTGAGGGCAGACTGGCCTCTTCCCGCTACCCCTGCTCCAAGCCCTCCAGCTCCCACAGAGGCTTCTGGGCCTGCCTTCCTTGGAGGCCACTCCAGGCAGGGCTGTGGTGCCCACCCACCCCACTGCCAGGGAGCCAGATGCCCACAATCAGATTGTTTCTGCTCGAGGCGGGAAAAAGAGCCCAGATGCCAATCCAGCAGCCTCATCACCTGGGGCCGAGTCATCCTCCTGCAGGGAGGGGCTCTTTTTTTGTTCTTTGTTTTTGTTTTTGAGATGGAGTCTGGCTCTGTCACCCAGGCTAGAGGGCAGTGGAGTGATCACCTCTCACTGCAGCCTCCGCCCCCCAGGTTCAAGCGATTCTCCTGCCCCAGCCTCCCAGGTAGCCGCTGGGATTACAGGCGCCTGCGACCACGCCTGGCTAATTTTTTGTATTTTTAGTAGAGATGGGGTTTCACTATGTTGGTCAGGCTAGTCTCAGACTCCTGACCTCAGGTGATCCAGCTGCCTCAGCCTCCCAGAGTGTTGTGATTACAGGCGTGAGCTACCACACCCGGCCGGGATGGTCTCTTGAATGAGAGCTTTGTCTGCCCTACCTATTACTTACTGTGACAAAGGGGACCCAAGGAGGCTGGAGCCCAACATTGGATTCCTTGTCAGGACGTCATGTCATGGGGTTCAGGCTGCAGTGTGCAAGCCAGCCCTGGCTCCAGTATCTCTGAACTCTCCTACATGGACTAAACGTTGCAAAAGGCCCTCAAAGCGTCCCCAGGCAGCCTCTGCAGCGAGAGAACACTTTGATCTCCGTTGCCTCCCGCCCAAAACAGGCAGCCTGCTTTCCTTCTCCTGTCCCTTCACTGACTGCAAGCCCCCTGAGGGCAGGGTAGGTGTCTGTTCTTGCTTTTGGGTCCTCTGCACACCCAGTGGAGCACGCTTGTACACACGCTGACCTTGCCAAGTGATCAGCACTGATTTCAGGACTTGCAGGCTTGCCAGGGCTTCCTATTCCAGGACCTTCTTTTCCACAGCTGGCACAGTTCTAGCCCATGTCATTGGAAATGTCGGGCCTTGAAATATTAGCATGGACATTGTTATGACCCCAGCTTCCCCTGTGGGCGGGGCAGGTCAGAGCAAGCCTGCGCTGTGGCTACCTGGTGTCAAGGCAAATTCCATCTGCTGCCTCTGCGGAATTCCTTATTTCCAGGCCAGGGTCCACGACAGCAGGGGCTGCTGCAGCCTGAGCTGCCTTGGTGCTGGGCCTGACTGCATCTCCAGTGCAAGCAGGCGGGAGGGAAGCGGCTGGGAGGGAAGCAGCTTGGGCTCGACCCTGGAGCCTCGGGATCCTGTGTGAAGATCCGACCATGGCTTCCTCTCCTCCCCTCACTGCCCTGCTCTGAAGTCTCCACACAGGTCCTCTGGTGCTCTTTAAACTTGTATTTCCTCCCAGGGGCACACAAAAGGCCTGATAAGTCTCCTTCCTTACTTCCCGGGAAACATTGCTGACTGGTGAGGAAGCAGACGCTCAAAATCTACCGCAGGTGTGAGTGCTGCAGAGGAGGTTCTGCTTCAGGGCTCGTTTGATGTTCTGGAAACTCGCCAGGTACTGAAATTCAGCCAGTCTTCCCAAAGATTCCTCCTCTCCTCTGAGTGCGTGTGTGTGTGCGTGTGTGCACGTGTGTGTTTGTGTACAGCCATACAACCTGACTGTGTGTCAATGCACACACTGGCCCTGGCCAAGTGTGAGAGTCTCCATGTTATGTAGGAAACAAGTAAACAACTTCAACACCTTTGTTTCCCTCTGAGGCTTGCAAAGAAGGTGTTAAGAGCACAAGATTTAAATCATAAACTTTATTAAAAGCCAAACAGCCCAACGGGCGACTCTTGCCAACTTGGACAGAGTCTTTGGGGTGATGCGCACCGAGCTAATCCAGAAGGAATCAAGTGGAGGAAGATGGCAGGGTGGGGGTGAGTCCGCACGTCCAACCAGGACTGGCAGAGCAAGGCACAGCCCGACGCAGCCACCCACCCGGTGGCCAGAGCAGAATGGCGCAGGAGCCCGCCAAGGCCTCTAGACTGTTCCTGCTTCTGCTCTCCTCATACTGTTTCCTTAGCAAATGGAGCCTCCATGCCTACAGGGCCCAGAGCAAGGAAGGGGAGGGCCAACTCCAGCGAGACTGAGAACTGGCCAGAATTGCCCACTTGCTAGGCTAGCAAGAGAGCGAAGTCCCAGTGGGTCCCCCCACGGACGAAGGACACCCGTTCCTTACCCCCCACCTAGAGCCACCCTTCCTCCTCCAAACACAAGATGCTGCTTCGGCAGAGGCAGGGACCGTGTCAGCCTCCCACAAGACACATACAGGACACCCCTGCTTGTGAGGGCTCCACGCCCAGGGCAGGAATCAGAATGAAGATACGACTCAGCAGTGAGCATGGGACTCAGGACAGGACCCAGCGCGGCAGACCAGCCAGAGCTTTCACAGTGCAAAGAGCTGGTTTCACCTGCACCCAGAGTGGGCTCCATTACTCCCCACAAGTGCCCTGCCACTCAGGCACCTCCCCCCACACCACTCAGCCTCACCCCCTTGGCGGTTCAACTCCGGAAGGCTTGGAATTGATGACGTTTCTGCACCACGAGAGACTCTTGTGATTCTGCATCACTGAACTTGCATCTCCTCTCCACGATCAGACATAAGCTTGCCAAGGACAGGACCTTGTGGCACCCAGGACAGGGACCACCCCATCCTACATGTGACAAAGCCCACCCTCCATGGAGCTAGCATCTCTGATTTCCTAGCCTGAGGGAAGCAGTGAAGATGGAGGAAGGGGGGACGGAGTCTTGGTGGTGGGCACAGCTCTGTGCATGCCTTTCTCTGGCCACCTAGACTTCAGTGGCCAAATGGCTTCAGGAGACCCACTGGTCTCTCCTGTTTTAACAAAAGTATTGGTAGTAGCATTAGATGTTAAGAATTATCAGCACAGCTTGGGACTGGCCACAAAATTCTTCTGAATCTCCCCAGGATAATCTCATGAAAGCATGAGTGCTTTTCCCAGAATCTTTGCAAGCTGGGAAGGTCTGTGGCATGGGGTGGGCCCTGTGAGGCTTCACCTAAGACCTTCAGGTTCATTCCCCACCCATGTGTGCATGCTGGTGTCTCTGCAGACAGTGATTAAATACTCTCGACTGGACACGAGGTCTGCAAAACAGGGCTGAATATCAGAGAATTTACCTCCTCCTGGAGTTCCTCGTAATTCCTCTTCCTTAATAGCAAGACACTAGAGGCAGCTCACACAGGCTGGAGTGGCTGCTCGCACTTGTATTTGACACTTGGCAGAATAAGCCCCTTCTTGAGGCAGCAGCAAGGGAAGAAGTGCTCCGCCTGCCCTCCCTCGACACCCTGGCCCACCTCACCTGCACCCGCCTCCTTGCGTGACTTCACCTATGCGCCCGCCTCACCTGCACTGCCTCACCTGTGCCTGCCTCACCTGGACTGCCTCACCTGCACCTGCCTCACCTGCACTGCCTCACCTGTGCCCGCCTCACCTGCACTCACCCTCACCTGCGCTGCCTCACTTGTGCCTGCTTCACCTGCGCCCACCCTTGCCTGCTAATTACCAGCTGGGCTCTGGGGGGGATGCATCTCCAACCCCAAACCTGTCAGGCCCTTGCCCAGAGCTGCCCTTCTTGTTTTCTTTTCTTTTCTTTCTTTCTTTTTTTTTTTTTTTTTGAGACAGTCTTGCTCTGTCTCCCAGGCTACAGTGCAATGGCGTGATCTCGGCTCACTGCAACCTCCGCCTCCCAGATTCAAATGATTCTCCTGCCTCAGCCTCCCAGGTAGCTGGGATTACAAGCACCCGCCACCTATGCGCAGCTGATTTTTGTATTTTTTAGTAGAGATGGGGTTTCACTGTGTTGGCCAAGCTGGTTTCGAACTCCTGACCTTGTGATCCACCCGCCTTGGCCTCCCAAAGTGCTGAGATTACAGGCATGAGCCACTGCGCCCGGCCCCTTTTCTTTCTCTCCTATTTTTTCCTGTGCTTAAAAAGATCTCACCACAAAAATGTTTTCTTCTCTTCCTCCATCTGTAGCGACCGGGATCAGGAAACCACAGGGTGGAAATCATGGGGGCCGGTGGCCCAGATTTCTCCTTATTCGGGTGCTGATCAGGGCTGGTTTGAAGATTGGAAGGAATTTCTCCTGGGTCTCAAGGACACAAAACGCAGCTGTGTGCAGCTGGGCCGGGTTGGTGGAGGGGTTTCCTGACCCAAGCCCCACGATTTACATTCTGTGTCCCTCACTGGCTTTTGCTGAGATGCCCTTTGAGGTTTGCTGCTGCGTGTTTGTCTCAGGTTTGCGTCAGTCACTGCAGTGTCAGGGACCCTAGTTACCAAACCAACCAACCCGGGTCGGCTAGCCTCCACCTTGCTACCTCCCACCACTCGTACCCATGTGGACGCAGGCGGCCCGCACCCATGGGCTGTGCCTGAGGTGCTGTGGCCTTCTTTGCTCAGCCTGGCCTTCACACAGATGGCTGCTCGATCCACACCAAGCACTCCGTAGATTTGTTTGTGTTTTTACACAGTGGCCCTCTCTGAGTTTTTTTTTTTTTTTTTTTTGAGACGGAGTTTTGCTCTTGTTGCCCAGGCTGGAGTGCAATGGCTCGATCCCGGCTCACCACAACCTCCACCTCCCGGGTTCAAGTGATTCTCCTGCCTCAGCCTCCCAAGTAGCTGGGATTACAGGTACCCGCCACCATGCCCGGCTAATTTTTTGTATTTTTAGGAGAGACGGGGTTTCTGCATGTTGGTCAGGCTGGTCTCGAACTCCTCACCTCAGGTGATCTGCTCACCTTGGCCTCCTGAATTGTTGGGATTACAGACGTGAGCCACCATGCCTGGCCTCTCTGAGTTTTAAAAATGGGACTTAGAGGCCCGTCATGGTGGCTCACACCTATAATATTAGTACTTTGGGAGGCCAACGTGGGCGGATCACGAGGTCAGGAGTTCCAGAGCAGCCTGGCCAACATGAGTGAAACCTCATCTCTACTAAAAATACAAAAAATTAGCCCAGTGTGGCGGCAGGTGCCTGTAATCCCAGCTACTCAGGAAGCTGACGCAGGAGAATTGCTTGAACCCGGAAAGTGGAGGTTGTAGTGAGCCGATCTCACCACTGTACTCCAGCCTGGGCAACAGAGTGAGACTCTATCTCAAAAAGGGAATTAGAAGGGAGTTCTTTATATGAAAACCACAATGGGAGGTTATTCCTACGAGAACATACAGTATCCTTGATCAACCAACACACCCTCCCAGCTACCGAGTTCACGAAGTGCTTATGATGGGTCAGGCTGAGCTTGCCCTTCCCATCTGTTACCACCTTCCATGCAAAGCTGAATGACAACATGGCCTACATCTGCGTTATCATCAGTACATCCCTGTGCTTAGGAGAGTGTCCCGAGCATTCTAGGTGTTCAATAAAAATGCTTTCCATAAATGGACATGAGGGAAACTGAGGCTCAGAGCAGCAATGCCACTTACAGAGTCGGGCAGCCCGACAGTGGTCCAGCTGACTGAAGCCCAGGCCTCCTGTCCCCAAGCCAGAGCGCCTCCCCAGCCGCCTCCCTGCATTGGCGGCAGCATCTCTGGGTATAGCTTGTGGTGCTCTTTCAAAGACCACCCCAAAATGGTATGGTGGTTCCTTAAAAAAAAAATCAAACGTAGAATTACCCTGTAATTCTACACAAAAACCCACCCAAGAGTCCAGCTCCAGGTGAACGGACTCGTGAGTGATGGTGTAGACATGCACGTGCTAGTCCATCTCCAAAAAGGGTTGAAGTTCTGACACAGGCCACAAATACATGAACTTGAAGACATGCTGAGCGAAACCAGCTTGACACAAAAGGACAAATACTGTAGGATCCCACTTAGAGGAGCCACCTAGAATAGGCAAAGTGACAGAGACAGAACGGAGCCTTTCTGTCCGTTCTACACACCTCACACAACCCCTGCTTGCAGGGTCTAGGGGAGGCCAGAATAGGCAGTTAGGATTGAATGTATACAGAGTTCCAATCTGGGAAGATGAAAAAGTCCTGAGATGAAGGGTGGTGATGGTCGCAAAGAATGTGAATGTACTGAATGCCACCGACCTGTGCACCTAAAAATGGCTACAGTGATAACTTTTGTGTTGTGTAAGTTTTCACAGTAAAAAATGAATGAAAGGTAGCCAGAGACAGAAAGTGAGGGGAAGGGAGGAAGGGTGAGTTATTGTTTAATGGGTAGAGTTTTTGTTAGGGCCGATGGGCAAAGTTTTGGGTACAGATTGTGGTCATGGTTCTACAATGCGGTGAATGTATTTAGTGCCACTGCATTAAATTATTCACGGTGTACTTGTGTACTTATGAATGGCTAAGTTGGTAAATATTATGTACATTTTACCACAACAGAAAATTAGTGGGCTGGGTGTGCTGGCTGGGAGGCTGAGGCGGGTGGATCATGAGGTTAGGAGTTCAAGACCAGCCTGATTAAGATGGTGAAACCCCATCTCTACTAAAAAAAAAAATACGAAAATTAGCCAGGCTCAGTGGCAGGCACCTGTAATCCCAACTACTTGAGAGGCTGAGGCAGGAGAATCACTTGAACCTGAGGGGCGGAGGTTACAGTGAGCCAAGATCACGCCACTGCACTCCGGCCTGGGTGACAGTGTCTCCAAAAAAACCAAATTAATGAATTTGAAAGGCCAATTTGCTGGCTTGGCACCAAGGCCTCTTCCCCGGACAGACCCCTGGCCCGGCACCCCCGGGCCTGCCAGGGCTGATGCCTATCCCGGGCTGGGTGGAGGATGGTGTCCCTGGGCTACTGAGAGGCTCCTGGCCCCCATGCTCAGCCTTTCCTCCCCAGCCCTGCGGACCCCGGGCGGTCTAGCTGCTGTGCCGGCTCCCTCCCACCCAGTCAACAGGCATCTCTGAAATGTCTTCCGTTTTCTGAATGGGGAATAGGGCACAAGGAGGTTGAGTAAATGACTTTTTACTTGATTTGTTTGATTTACAGCAGAAACCTCCTGAGAAACTCATTTTATATAAGAATAAAGGAAAGGCTGCTTTTTATTAAGGGCACTGCAGGAGGGCAGTGGGGGTCACCCCAACTTCCCTCTGGTTAAAAGAATCCCCTTTATGCACATATCCCCTCTACCTCACAATGGCAGCCAGTCCTTTTTTTTCTTTTGAGACAGAGTCTTGTTCTGTCATCCAGACTGGAATGCAGTGGCACGATCATACCTTGACCTCCTGGACTCAAGCAATCCTCCTGCCTCAGCCTCCTCGTTAGCTGAGATGACGAGCACATGCCACCGCACCTGGCTAATTTGTTTTGTATTTTTTGTAGAGAGGGGTTTCACCATGTTGCCCAGGCTGGCCTCAAACTCCTGGCCTCACGTGACCTTCCTACCTTGACCTTCCAAAGTACTGGGATTACAGGCATGAGCCACCATGCCAGCCCAGTTCTATTTTTGAACAGATTTTTATGTTAAAAAATTCTTCCTTAAAGATTCATAGATGATTAGAGCAGTAAAGGATCTTAGAAATAATCCTGTCCAGTCTCTTCATTCTAAACACAAGCAGGTCTCAAAAATGCCACCATGAGTTCAAGGTCACACAGCCATGCGTGGCAGCACCCACATCCTGCTCCTCAGCCGCAGGCTTCCTCCAGTAGCGTGCTGAAGGACTTGGCGCTGGGGCACGCTGGCACCGGCTAACCTGGACACCCGCTAATGTGCTCCCCCTATAGCCAGCTCTTTCTTCTTCCTTAGCCCTGACTGTGTGCTCCCCTGCTCTGGAAACCTCCCTGTCCACAGGAAGTGAAGAGCGTGTCTTCCTAAAATTGACCCAAGAGCTGGGCAACTAAACACTGGTCATGGGTGGAGCCTGAATCCCATCCCACAGTCCGTTTCTACCTCAGTAAGCATAAATCTGTTCTATCAGGAGTAATAGCAAAGGTCAGTCAGATGCGGTGGCTCACGCCTGTAACCCCAGCACTTTAGGAGGGCGAGGCAGGCGGATCACCTGAGGTTGGGAGTTCAAGACCAGCCTGACCAACATGGGAAACCTCGTCTCTACTAAAAATACAAAAATTAGCCGGGCATGGTGGCATGTGCCTGTGGTCCCAGCTACGCAGGAGGCTGAGGCAGGAGAATCTCTTGAATCCAGGAGGCAGAAGTTGCGGTGAGCCGAGATTGCGCTATTGCACTCCAGTCTGGGCAACAAGAGAAAAATTCTGTCTCAAAAAAAAAAAAACAAAAAATAATAGCAAAGGTCAATACTATTTGCACCAACTAGAACGGAATCCCCCATTGTGATCTCCTACAGAAGCTACATGTCACATTTTATTTAATAAGCTGATGTCATCTGATGGAGACAGCAAAAGACAGTGTGATGCTTCCAATTGCTACCGTCACTCAGATTCTAAAATTCAGCAACTGCAGAGTATAGACATGAGCCCTTGGGGATGTAGATCGGGATTCACTCATTCCCCAGTTTTGAGCCATAAACTCTATCTGCTGCCATGTATGTACCATATCTGATGAATGCCTCTTATAAAAAATGCTCATATGCATCAACTTCATTCATGACCTCTGAAAATGGCTTGAGAAAAAGCCAAGACTTGAAATAATTTTCAAAAGTAACTTATCAACCCAACTATAAAGCATCTGGAGTATTTTTTTTTTCGGCGGTATTTAGCTCTGTCACCCAGGCTGGAGTGCAATTGTGCAATCTCAGCTCACTGCAACCTCCACCTCCAGGGTTCAAGTGATTCTCCTGCGTTAGCCTCCCGAGTAGCTGAGATTACAAGCATTTGCCACCATGCCTGACTAATTTTTGTATTTTTAATAGAGATGGGGTTTCATCATGTTGGCCAGTCTTGAACTCCTGACCTCAAGTGCACCTCAGCCTCCCAAAATGCAGGGAATATAGATGTGAGCCACTGCGCCCGGCCTGAAGTACTTTTGAATAAGCTATTATGGTGACTGAAAAATAAGAAGAAATATTTACATATTTAATTTAACTTCATGCATGAAGAAATTGTCACACAATTTTCCTGATAGTTTTGGGGTCAATATGGATGGCTGCCTGAGTCAAAGGGCTGCTGCACACATCTATGGCACTCACCTGCTCAGCCTCACACACCCTCCCATCCCAATAGGTCATTTTGTCAAAAAAGAAAATAAGTCTAATTTGAAATTATTTATTTATTCGTTAATTTATTTATTTAATTTATTATTATTTTTGAGATGGAGTCTTGCTCTGTTGTCTAGGCTGGAGTGCAATGGCTGGATCTCGGCTCACTGCAACCTCTGCCTGCCAGGTTCAATCGATTCTTCTGCCTCAGCTTCCTGAATAGCTGGGACTACAGGCATGCACCACCACACCCGGCTAATTTTTTGTATTTTTAGTAGAGACGGGGTTTCACCGTGTTAGCCATGATGGTCTCCATCTCCTGATCTCATGATCTGTTCCCATCGGCCTCCCAGAGTGCTGGGATTACAGGTATGAGCCACTGCGTCTGGCTGTTTTCTAAAATTTAATTTAATTTAATTTTTTTGAGATGGAATCTCGTTCTGTTGCCCAGGCTACAGTGCAATAGCGCGATCTCGACTCACTGCAACCTCGGCCTCCTGGGTTCAAGCAATTCTCCTGTCTCAGCCTCCCGAGTAGCTAGGATTACAGGCACCCGACACTGCGCTGGCTAATGTTTAGTGAAAACCCCGTCTCTACTAAAAGTTATGGTATTACTTTGGGAATACCATAATTTTCACCATGTTGGCCAGACTGGTTTCGAACTCCTGACCTCAGGTGACCCACCCACCTCGGTCTCCCAAAATGCTGGGATTACAGGCATGAGTTACCACACCGGGCTGGAATTATTTATTTTTAGTCAACCTATATTGGGTCCTAGTATTTAATAATTCCTTTTCAAAGTATCCAGAAACACTTAATAATTTCTCCTGGATTTTTTGCTGGAGATTAATATTAATAGCACCAAAGAAAAGAGAAAATATTGTTGGTATTTTAGCCCCTACAGCAAAGGTTGGCAATTGTTTTCTGTAAAGAGCCAAGAGAGTATTGGGAGGCCAAGGTGGACGGATCACAGGGACAAGAGATTGAGACCATCCTGGCCAACACGGTGAAACTCCACCTCTACTAAAATACAAAAAATTAGCTGGGTGTGGTGACGCTCGCCTATAGTCCCAGCTACTCAGGAAGCTGAGGCAGGGGAATTGTTTGAACTTGGAAGGTGGAGGTTGCAGTGAGCCGAGATCGCACCACTGCACTCCAGCCTGGTGACAGAGCAAGACTTCATCACAAAAAAAAAAAAAAAAAAAAAAAAAACAACTAGAGAGTAAATATTTCAGTCAGGGCTGGATTCATGGGCAGTCACACAGGACTCTGGGTTTAAGAGCTACACGTGGTTTAATGCTTAACTGTTGCCATTGTAGAATTCTTAAGCATTTTTTTTAAACAAGAGGCCCCACATTTTCATATCGTATGTCAAATTATGTGGCCAGTCTTGATTTTAGCGTATGCACCCATACGGTCTCTGATGCCATTATCAGAGCGCTAAAGCAACACATAGAAGATTGCACGTGTTGCAATAAAACTATCTGTGTACACTGAAATTTGAATTTCATGTCATGAAACATTACTCTTAAAAATTTTGTTTCCAACAAAAAAAACAAAAAAATTTCTTTCAAAATATAAGTCATTTTAGCTTGCAAGCCCTACAAAAATAGGTACTGAGCTGGATTTGGATGGGGAGGCATAGCTTGCCAACACCTACCTTAGAGAAACCTTTGGGGATACCATAATTTTCCTCCTGTTGCAATTCTGCATGGTGTCCCAGACTCCTGGGAACCTACTAAGCCTTCTCTGCACAGTGTGTGCTAGCAGGCCACCTCACTGGGGCGCAGGAATAAGGTGTCAGCAGCGACCAAGAGCTGCGTGTGTCTACACCGCCGTGAGGAGGGGAGTGCACCTGCAGGACTATTCCTTTGACACCCTGGACCTGACCCACAGGAGGGCAGTAGAGATGGAAGTCGGGGCATTTTGTGAAGCCCCCACTCCCTTCGCCTTCCTCTCTCACTATACAAAGTCGCTTTGGTCTCCAAGGTTATGATCCTCGTTCTCCTCCTCTGCCTGAGCAGACTCAGCAGCAAGACACACATGGCCGAATCCTTCACTAGAGCCTCTTTGCATGGATCCCACGGTGCTTTCCTGGGGAATGAGGTTGGATGTTAGAATCGCAGCCTGACTCCTATGCTCCAAGGCTCAAGAACAACCAGAACGCCCCTCTGAAAAGCCCCCTTGAGCCTCAAAGTCTAACCGGCTCAGGAGGGTCTCCAAGCCCTTCGATGTTGGCTCAGAGAACCTGGGTCACGGAAAGGAGAGGTAGCCCTTCCCAAACTCACTGTCTCCGACACAAGCTCATTCTCCCCAGTCATGTGAGTTTCCCAAACACCTTCCTCCCTCTGGCATGTCTCTCTCAAGCCTCAGTCCAGCACATGTGATTTATGAGAGGCCGTGAGGTCAGGCCCACTCACGGCAAAAGCCCCAGCCCCTTCCCCAGCCTCTAACCCATTCTTCAGTTACGCTTTCCATGACTCCTTCCTGATTTGCTTACCCCCACAGCTGGATGACCAGGGCTGTGAGCGCTGGTGTGTGAGTTCATTCCAGATGCAGAGTTGAAATGGAAGGAGCCAAGTCAGCCCCCCAAGGAAGGCTATAGTTGCTGAAGGAAATAATGAGGAGGGAGGTGGGTGGATGGGCTAAGAGATTGTGTGTCTTCAGATCTTGGCAACTCAGACTTCTCCACAAAAGCAGAGGAGGAACAAGGAGAAAGTGGCAGCTGGACCCCAGGCCCACCGGCACCCCACCAGTGACTGTGTCTGAAGCAAGGTCATCCACGCAGAGGACTGCAGTGAGAGTGGATACTCAGTGCTGAGTGAGAATGAGCCCTCATTATTAGTGGCTGTTTTAAAATCGTTTAACCAACTGGGCTAAGGGCTGCTGAGAACATAAAATAATTTAAGCCAAGGAACTTTCCATCTGGTTAGAAAGGTAAAGCCAATTTATAAATACAAACTGAATCCAAATAAAAGGTCATGTAATAAGTTCATCATGAACTTATTCAACAAGCCTGTATTGAGCACCTACTGTGTGCTAGAATGTGTTTCAAATATATATATAAATTATATATATATATAAATTTAATACTTTTCTTAAACAAGGGGTCCCACATTTTCATATTTCTCATATATATATATATCTGTTGGCCAATTCTATCTCTTGGGAAATTCTGTTCAGATCCCTTGCTCATTTTGTAATTGAATTATTTTTTGGATATTAGCCCCTTATTAGATGCAAGGTTTGAAAATATTTTCTCTCAACTCATGGGTTGCCTCTTCACTCTGTGAATTCTTTCCTTTGCTGTGGAGAAGGTTTTCAGTGTGATGTAATTCCATTTGCCTATTTTTCTTTTGTTGCCTGCACTTTTAGAGTCCTAGTGAAGACATCATTGCCCAGACCAATGTAGTGGAGCTTTTCTATGCCTTTTTTCTAGCAGCTTTACATCTTCAGGTCTTTTTTCTTTTTTTCCACACACCCCCACACCCATATCTTCAGGTCCTACAGTTAAATCCTTTATCCATTTAGAAGTGATTTTTGTGTATGGTGTGAGATAAGGGTCCAATTTACCTCTTCTGGGTGTGGATATCCAGGTCCTCTCTCATTGTATGTTCTTGGCACCTTTGTTGAAAATCAATTGACTGTAAATATTTGGGTTTATTTCTGGGTTTTCTCTCCTGTTCAATTGGTTAATGTGTCTGTTTTTATGACAGCACCATGCGGTTTTGATTATAATCACTTTTTTTCCCTGAGATTCAATTTCACTCTTGTTGCCCAGGCTGGAGTGCAGTGGTGTGATCTTGGCTCACTGCAACCTCTGCCTCCTGGATTGAAGTGATTCTCCTGCCTCAGCCTCCCAAGTAGCTGGGATTACACGCATGCACCACCATGCCCTGCTAGTTTTGTATTTTCAGTAAAGACAGGGTTTCACCATGTTGGTCAGGCTGGTCTCAAACTCCTGACTTGGCCTCCCAAAGTGAGCCACTGCACCTGGCCTACAATCACTTTATAATTTATTTTTAAATCAGGGAGTGTGGTGCCTCCAGCTTTTTTTTTTTCTTTTTGCTCTAGTTTGCTTTGACTATTAGAAGTCTTTTGTAGTTCCATACAAATTTTAGGATGCTTTTTTCTATTTATGTGAAAAACGAATTGTGATAGGAATTTGCATTGAGTTGGTATTTGCTTTGGGTAGCATGGACATTTTTAGAATATAATTCTTTCAATCTTTGAACATGGGCTATCTTGTGATTTGTTTGTGTCTTCTCAAAGACACATCTTGTGTTTGTGTACAGATCTTTCACCTCCGTGGTTAATTTTACTCTTAAGTATTTTTATGCTATTATAAGTTGTATTGTTTTCTTAAATTTCATTTTCAGATAGTTCATTATGAGTGTATAGAAATGCTACTGATTTTTGTACATTGATATTGTAACCTGCAACTTTATGGAATTTGTTTATCAGTTCTAACAGTTTTTTGGTGGAGTCTAAAGACTTTCTATATATAAAATCATGTCATCAGCAAACAGAGGCAATTTCATTTTTTCCTTTCCTAGTTGAATGCCTTTTACTTCTTATCTGACTGCTCTGGCTAAAACTTCCAGTACCATGTTAAATAAAATTGGGGAAAGTAAGCATCCTTGTCCAGTTCCCCATCTCTATAAAAACTTTATAAACTAGCCAGGCATAATGGCATGTACATGTAGTCCCAGCTACTTGGGAGCCTGAGGTGGGAGGATGGCTTGAGTCCAGGAGTTCAAGGCTGCAGTGAGCTGTAATTACACTACTGCACTGCAGCCTGGGCAGCAGACCAAGACCCCCAGGAAATTCATGAAATTGCAGAAAAAAGTTTTTTTTTTTTTTTTGAGACAGGGTCTTGCTCTGTCACCCAGCTGGAGTTCAATGGCAGGATCATAGCTCACTGCAGCTCTACCTCTCAGGCTCAAGCAATCTTCCCACTTCAGCCTCCTGAGTAGCTGGGATTGCAGGCACATGTGAAGACTGGCTAATTTTTGTAAGTTTTTTGAAGAGACAGGGTCTCACTATGTTCCCAGGAGGCTGGTCTCAAATTCCTAGCTAAACTGATCCACCCACCTCGACCTCCCAAAGTGCTGGGATTACAGGCAGGAGCCACCATGATTGGCCTCAGAAAAAGAATTTAAAATGTTGAATTCAAAGAAGCTCACTGAAATACAAGAGAATTATTAAAAACAATACAAAGAAATCAGAAAAACAATTTGGGGATAAAAATGAGAGATTTGTCATAGAGATAGACATCATTAAAAAAAGAACCAAACAGAAATTCTGGAACTGAACAATCCATTGAATGAAACAGAAAGTACATCAAAGGCCAGATGCAGTGTCTCATGCCTGTAATCCCAGCACTTTGGGAGGCTGAGGCGGGCAGCCCACTTGAGGTCAGGAATTCAAGGCCAACCTGACCAACATAGTGAAACCCCTTCCCTACTAAAATTACAAAAATGAGCTGGGCATGTGGCACACCCTGTAATCCCTGCTACTCAGGAGGCTGAGGCAGGAGAATCGCTTGGACCCAGGAGGCAGAGGTTGCAGTGAGCTGAGATCACACCACTGCACTCCAGCCTGGGCAACAGAGCAAGATTCTGTCTCAGAAAAAAAAAAAAAAAAAAAAAGGAAGAAAAAGAAAAAAGAAAGTAAAACAAAAATCTTCAACAATAGACAAGATTAAGCAAAAGAAAGAATCTCAGGACTTGACATAACCCAGTCAGAAAAAACAAACAAACAAACACAAATAATAAACAGAGCTTTCATGATATAAGAGACACCATAAAGCAACCAAACTTACAAATTATCAGTACTATCATAAATGAAGGATAAATAAAGCCTTTTTCAAACAAACAATAGCTAAGGGAATTCATCATCACTAGGTCAACCTTACAAGAAATGCTCAAAGGAGTACTATACTTGGAAGCAAAGGACAACAGTTACCATCATGAAAACACATAAAAGTATAAAACTCACTGCTAAACTAAATACAAATGAGAAGCCAAACATGCAAATGATCAAGTGGTATCACTACCGAAAACCACCAAACCATAAGGACAAACAATAAGAGAAAAAGGAACAAAGAACATATAAAACAATGAGAAAACAATTAACAGTATGACAGGAACAAAGCTCACATATCAATAACAACTTTGAATGTAAATACATTAAATTCTCTGCTTAAAGGTATAGATTGGCTGAATAGATTTCTTAAATAATCCAACTGTATGCTGCCTACAAAAAACACACTTTGCCTGTAAAGACATATAAAGACTGCAAGTAAAGAGATGGAAAAAGATATTCTATGCAAATGGAAACCAAAAGCAAGCTGAAGTAGCTATACTTAGGTAAAATAGACGTTAAGTCAAAAACAGTAAAAAAATTAAAAAGGCAAAGAAGGTCATTATATAATGAAAAAGGGATCAATCCAGCAAGAGGATATAACAATTCTAAAGATATATGCACCTAACACTAGAACACCCAGTGTCATAAAGCAAATATTACTAGATCTAAAGAGAGAGATAGACTCCGATGCAATAACGGTGGGGAAGTTTGACATCCCACTCTCAGCATTAGACAGATTATCTAGTGAGAAAGTTGAAAAAGAAACATTGGATTTAAGCTGGGCTTTTGACTAAATAGACCTAAAATATATTTACAGAACATTTTATGCAATAACTGCAGAATACACATTCTTCTCATCAATACATGGAATATTTTCCTGGATAGACCATATGGTAGACCACAAAACAAATCTCAACATATTTTTAAAAACCTAAGTTGGCTGGGTGTGGTGGCTCATGCCTGTAATCCCAGCACTTTGGGAGGCTGAGGCAGGTGGATATGAGGTCAGGAGATCGAGACCATCCTGGCCATTGTGAAACCCCATCTCTACTAAAATACAGGAAATTAGCCAGGCATGGTGGTGTGCATCTGTAGTCCCAGCTACTCAGGAGGCTGAGACAGGGGAATTGCTTGAATCTGGGAGAAGGAGGTCGCAGTGAGCCGAGATCATGCCACTGCACTCCAGCTGGTGAAAGAGCAAGACTCCATCTAAAAAAAAAAAAAACCTAAGTCACAGACCACAATTGAATAAAACTAGATAGCAATACCAAGAGGAACTTGGGAGACTATAAAAATATATGGAAATTAAACAATGTGCTCCTGAATGATACTTAAGTCAAGAAGAAATTAAGATGAAAATTTAAAAATGTATTGAAACAAATAATAGTGGAATCACAGCATACCAAACCTGTGGGATACACCAAAAGCAGTCCTAAGAGGAAAGTTTATAGCAATAAATGCCTATATCAAAACACAGAAAGATTTCAAATAAACAATCTAACAATGTACCTCAGGAACTAGAAACACAAGAACAAACCAAAATTAATTCCTCAAATTAGCAGAAGAATTAAATAATAAAGATCAGAGAAGAATGAAATAAAATTGAGACTAAAAAAAATACAAAGGATCAATGAAATGAATAGTTGGCTCTTTGAAAAGATAAACAAAATTGATAAACCACTAGCTAGACTAACCAAGAAAAGACCCAAATGAACAAAATCAGAAATGAAAAAGAACACATTACAACTGATACCACAGAAATATAAAAGATCATCCAAGACTTTTTTTTTTCAGATGGAGTCTCACTCTGTCACCCAGGCTGGAGTGCAGTGGTGCAATCTTGGCTTACTGCAACCTCCACCTTCCTGATTCAAGCAATTACCCTGCCTCACCCTCCTGAGTCGCTGGGATTACAGGTGCATGCCACCATGCCCAGCTAAATTTTTTGTATTTTTTTTTTTCAGTAGAGATGTGGTTTCAACATTTTGGCCAGTCTGGTTTTGAACTCCTGACCTAAGGCAATCTGCCTGCCTCAGCCTCCCAAAGTGCTGGGATTTACAGGCATAAGCCACCATGCCCAGCCTTTCAGAGACTATTATGAACAACCATATGCCAACAAACTGGAAAACCTAGAGAAATGGAAAAATTCCTGAAAACATACAACCTAGTAGATTGAATCAGGAGGAAATGGAAAACCTGAACAGACCAATGATTAGTAGCAAGATTGAATTAGTGATACAAAGTCTCCCAAGAAAGAAAATCCCAGGACTGAGTGTATTCACTGCTGAATTCTACCAAACTTACAAAAATGAATACCAATCCTCTTTAAAATATCTCATTCTACAAGGCCAGCATTATTACCCTGATACCCAAACCAGACAAGGAAGCAACAAAAAAGGAAAACTACAGGCCAGTATCCTTGAGTAACGTAGATGCAAACATTCTCAACAAAATATTAGCAAACCAAATCCAACAGCACATCAAAAAGATGATGTATCATGATCAAGTAGATTTATACCAGGAATGCAAGGATGGTTCAATATATGCAAATCAATAAATGTGACACATCACATCAACAAAACCCATCTGATCATCTCAATAGATGCAGAAAATGCATTTGATAAACTTCAGCATCCCTTTATAATTAAAAAAGAAAACAAACTTCCAACAAACTAGGCATAGATAGAACATACATCAACATAATAAAGGCCATATATGGCAAACCCACAGCTAATATCATACTGAATGGGGAAAAGTTGAAAGCCTTTTCTCTAAGAACTGGAACAAGACAAGGATGCCCACTTTCACCACCCCTATTCAACATAGTACGAGAAGTCTTAGCCAGAGCAATCAAGGAAGAGAATGACATAAAAAGAATCCAGATTGAAAAAGCAGAAGTCAAATTTTCCCTCTTTGCACATTACATGATCTTACATCTAGAAAAAACTAAAGACTGCACCAAAAAACTCTTAGATCTGATAAATTCCTTAAAGTTACAGGATACAAAATCAACATACAAAAGTCATTAGTGTTTCTAAGCACCTATAATGAACTAGCTGAGAAAAAAATTCAAAAAGCCAATCCACTTACAATAGCTAACAAAAATTAAAAGCCTAGGAACAAATTTAACCAATGAGGTGAAAGATCTCTAAAAGGAAGACTACAAAACACTGATGACAGAATTTGAAGAGGTCACAAACAAATGGAAAAACATCTCATACTCATGGATTAGAAGAATTAATATTGTTAACATGACCATATTGCCCAAAGCAATCTACAGATTCAATGCAATCCCTATCAAAATATCAACATCATTTTTCACAGAAATAGAAAACACAGTCTTAAATTTCATATGGAACCAAAAAATAACCAGAATACACAAAGCAATCTTGAGCAAAAAGAACAAAGCTGGATCCATCACACTATCTGACTTCAAAACATGTTATAAGGGTATAGTAACCAAAACAGCATGGTCTTGACATAAAAACAAACACATAGATCAATGTAACAGAACAGAGAACCCATAAATACATCCACATATTTACAGCCAACTGATCTTCAACAAAGCTGCCACTATCATACATTGGGTAAAGGACACCCTTCAGTATATGGTGCTAGGAGAACTAGATATTCCTATGCAGAAGAATGAAACTGGACCCCTAACTCTATGTACAAAAGTCAACTCAAAATGGTTTACAGACCTAAACACAGCATCCAAAGCAATATAATGAGACCCCATCTTTACAAAAAAATTTAAAAATTAGTCAGATGTGGTGCTGTGCACCTGTACTCCTGGCTACTGAGCAGGCTGAGGTGGGAGTATCACTTGAGCCCAGGAAGTGGAGGCTGCAGTGAACCATGATCGTGTCACTGTACTCCAGCCTGGGCAACAGAGTGAGACCTGTCTTTAAAAACAATATAGACTTAAACATAAGACCAAACACTATAAAACTATTAGGAGGCCAGGCATGGTGGCTCACGCCTGTAATCCCAGCACTTTGGGAGGCTGAGGGGGGCAGATCAGTAGGTCAAGAGATAGAGACCATCCTGGTCAACATGGTGAAACCCCGTCTCTACTCAAAATACAAAAAAATTAGCTGGGCGTGGTGGCACGCACCTGTCGTCCTAGCTACTCGGGAGGTTGAGGCAGGAGAATTGCTTGAACCCAGGAGGCAGAGGTTGCAGTGAGCAGAGGTTGCAGTGAGCCGAGGTTGCGCGACTGCATTCCAGCCTAGCACCCGGTGACGGAGTGAGACTCTATCTCAAAAAAAAAGAAAACTATTAGGGGAAAACTCTTCAGAATATTGGACTAGACAAATATTTTATGGTCAAGACCTCAAAAGCACAGGCAACAAAAACAAAAATAGGTAAATGGGAGTCTATTAAACTATAAAGCTTCTGCACAGCAAAAGAAACAGACAACTTCTTGAATGGGAGAAAATATTTGCAAACTACTCATCCAATAAGGGACTAATATCTAGGATATACAGGGAACTCACAACTCAACATTAAAAAATGAATAATCTCATTAAAAATGGGCAAAGGATATGAATAGACATTTCTCAAAAGACATACAAATGACCAACAGATATATGAAAAAATGCTCAATATCACCAACCATAGGGAAATGTAAATCAAAACTACAAAGAGATATCATCTCACCCCAGTTACAATGGCTATTATCAAAAAGTAAACAAACAAACAAAAAACAGATGTTGGGAAGTATGTAGAAAAAAGGGAACTCTTAAATATTGTTGATGGGAATGTAAATTAGCACAACCACTATGAAAAGTAATATGGAGATTTCTCAAAAAACTAAAAATAGATTTACCATTCGATTCAGCAATGCCACTACTGGGTATTTACCCAAAGGAAAAGAAATCAGTATATCAAAGGGATACCTTCACTCACATGTTTATTGCAGCACTAGTCACAATAGCAAAGGTAAGGAAATAAGCTATATGTTCATTAACAGATGAATGAATTTTAAAATGTCATATATATAGACAATGAAATACTATTTGGCCATAAAAAGAATGAAATCATGTCATTTGCAGCCACATGGATGGAACTGGAGGTCATTATGTTAAGTGAAATAAGAAAGGTACAGAAAGATAAATACTGCATGTTTTCACTCATTTTTGGGAGCTAACAAACTTGATCTCATGGATCCAGAGAGTAGAATTGATAGGTGCCAGAGACAGGGCAGGGTTGGTTGGTGGAAGGTGAGATGAAGAGAAGTTGTTTAATGGGCACGAACATATAGTTGGATAGAAGGAATAAATTCTAATGTTTGATAGCAGAACAAGGTGACTATATCTAGCAACAATATTTTATATATTTCAAAGTAAGTAGAAGAAAGGACTTGAAATGACACCAACACATAGAAATGATACTCAAGAGGATAAATACCCCAAACACCCTGGCTTGATCACTACACATTCTGTGCATGTAACAAACACTCACATGTACTCCATAAACATATAAAATACTATGTATCAACAAAAGAAAAAATAGTTACCTAGATTTTTGGTCTAGAAAGTGACATAACAAAAGTGGCATTTAAGGAAGGACATAAACTCTCAGAAGGCAGGGCTTTGTTCTGATTAGCTTATATGGATGATATCAAACAGAATCAACTGGAGATGAACCATTCAATTGATGATGACTGATTGAAATAAAGTGCACAGGCTCACCTCTGAGATGGTGGTAACTTTGGCAGACAATAAAAAACTTACTTTTCTTTGACGTGACTATTCAACTTCGAAACTTCATATACACTTCAACTCCCTAAAAGAGAGGAGGCTTTAGGGTCAGATAGACTTGGTTTGAAACATGATTATACTTCAGGCCTTGGTCTCCTTGTCTGTAATATGGGATACTGCACAACTTCACAGGGCCCTGAGGGGAATCAAACAAGATGGCCCATACAGAGTGCCTGGCTCATGTCCTGGACGTCCTGGCACAGGGCAAATGCTTCATAAGCTTACTTCCCTTCTCTTCCTGGTGTCTTGCAGCATTGCAGTGGGTTTTATCCCAGGCTTTGTTGTTTCTGAAATGATTGTAGATTCACAGGAAGTTGCAAAAGTCATACAGAGTATCTTTCTTCCAGTAACCTTTGGAGATTGGCTTTTCTTAGCATAATGCCCTTGAGATCCATCTAAATTGTTGCATGTATCAATAGTTTTTTTCTTCCTTTCTTCCTTTTTTTGTGCTCAGTAGTATTCCATGATATGGATGTACCAGAGTTTGTTTAACCATTCACCCCCTGAAGGACACCTGGGCTTTTTCCAATTTTCTCTTATTACAGATAGTTTGTGTATAGATTTTTGTGTAAGCGTAAGTTGTCATTTCTCCAGGATAAATGCCCAGGTGTGCAATTAATGGATCATATAGTAAGTTTATGTTTAGAAACTGTTTTTTAAGAAACTGACAAACTTTTCCAGAGTGGCTGAACCAATTTACATTTCCAGTAGCAACGTATGAAAGATAGTTTCCTCACATCCTTGTCAACATTTGGTGTTGTGACTTTTATTTGAGTTTTTCTAATAGATGTGTAATGTCTCACTTTGATTTCAAATTTCCATCTCCCCAATGGTTAACAATGAATGTCCTTTTGTGTGCCTATTTAAAGTACTTATATCCTCTTTAGTGAAATACCTGTTCATATCTTTTACCCATTTTCTAATTGGATTTTTTTTTTTTACTGTTGAGTCTTGAGAGTTCTTCATATTTTCTAGATATAAACTTTTGTCAGATATAGTTCGAAAACATTTTCTCTCAGTCCATAACTGATCTTTTCATCCTCTTAACAGGGTTTTTTCCTTTATTGGTTTTTCCCTTTCATGGATCATACTTTTGGTGTTAAGACTAAGAACTCTTTATTTAGCCCTGGGTCCTAAAGATTTTCTCCTGGTTTTCTAAAAGTTTATAGTTTCATATTTTACATTTAAATCTATGATTCACTTTAAATTAATTTTTGTATAAAATATGAAGCTTAGATCAAGATTAATATTTTTAATCTATAGATGTATAATTACTTCAGCATCATTTGTTAAAAAGACAATTTTTTCCTCCATTGACTTGATTTTGCACCTTTGACAAAAATCAGTTGGACATTATTTGTGTAGGCCTGTTTCTGGGTTCTCTGTTCTGTTCCACTGACCTGTCTATCCTTCCACTAAGGCCTTTTTTATTATTATTTTTTTGAGACAGAGTCTTGCTCTGTTGCCCAGGCTGAAGTGCAGTGGTGTGACTTTGGCTCACTGCAGCCTCTGCCTCCCAGGTTCAAGCAATTCTCCTCCCTCACCCTCCCAAGTAGCTGGGACTACAGGCACATGCTACCACACCTGGCAAATGTGTGTGTGTGTGTGTGTGTGTGTGTGTGTGTGTGTGTATTTTTAGCAGAGACAGGGTTTCACCATGTTGACCAGGCTGGTCTCGAACTCCTGATCTCAAGTGATCCATCCACCTTGGCCTCCCAAAATGCTGAAATGACAGGTGTGATCCACCACGCCCAGCCTAAGACCACATTTTATTCTCCTAAATGAAATTAATTTCAATACAATATTTACCCTAGATTTCATTGTAGACTGAGACTAAGTACAAAGAATTTCAACCTAAATTGAGTGATTTGGCCAAATTTCTAAAAACCTGGAAAAAGATGTGATTTTTCCACAAAAAACAAATGGAACTATTTTCTCTTTTTTACTTATTTTTTGTGTTTGGTAAAAGATACATAACATAAAATTGTCATTTGTCCTGTGCCAGGATATTTTAGCAATTTTTAAGTGTATAATTCGGTGACATTAAGTATACATACATTGTTGTGCAACCACCATCTCCGGAACCTTTTAATCATCCCCTACTGGAACTCTGTATCGATTGAACCACAACTCTCCATTCCCTTTTCTCCCAGGTGTTTGGCCACCACCACTCTATTTTCTGTGTCTCTGAGTTTGACTACTCTAAGTACCTCATATAAGTAGAATTATGCAGTTTTTGTCCTCTGGTGTCTGACTACCTCACTTAGCATCATGTCTTTCAGGATATTGATGTTGTGGCCTGTGGCAGAATTTCATTCCTTTTTAAGACTGAGTAGTGTTTCATTGTGTGGTTATACCTCATTTTTGTTTATGCACTCATCCACGGATGGACACTGGGTTGTTTGTGCCTTTTGTCCATTGTGAATAACGTTGCTATGGATGTCTGTGCAAATATCTCTTTGAGTCCCTGCCCTGTTCTTTGGGTGTATGCTCAGGAGTGGACCTTTCTCTCCTATGCCAAACTCTAGACTTGTTCAAACATCCGCTCCTTTCCCTTCTTTTGTCAAGACCCCAGGGGCCATCTACAAGGGAGCCCACTGGGCCACTAGGGGGAGCTCCCCACCCTGGGATTTGGTGGGGTCTCTGGCTTGTTTTGTGATCTCCAGCCTGGTGGAAGTAAAAGAAAACAGTAAGAGAAAAATGAAGGACATGGCAGCCCCCACCCCACCCCCCAAGCCATTATCATGGGTTTTTGTTCCATGGAGTTCCAAGCACCACCTGGAAATTGCTTTATTAAAAGCAACACCTCTCTGGCCACAAGGGTGAGAAATGGAGGTAAGAATCAAAGGACGGCCCTTTCCTCAGTTCTTAGTTTGGGGAAAATTGGTTTCCTGCCTCACTGTGAACTTGAACGGATATATAAAAAGCACTTCATCTTATACATTTCTCTCAAGCTTTCCAGCCAACCCCATCCTCTCCCACTATTTATAGAATTAAGGCCAGAGTGGTAGATTCCTGTCCTGAGTAATTGTAGGAAGGTAGGAATAAAGAACTGAACAGTAGGAATAAAGAACCACTTCCTAGTTTGTGGTGGTTCGGGGCAGAATTTGGCCTAAACAGAGGCAAGTGTCTCCCAGATTTCTCTCCAGACAGGCTTTTCTACAACTGGGTGTGAAGCCTGACTTGGATTCCTGCTAGTTGTGTGAGTGTGGAAGGTAATTTGGCCTCTCTACGCCTCAGTTTTCTCATCTGTGAAATGGGATAGTAGAGCCAACCTCATCGTGTTACTATAAGGATTAAATTCCCTAGTACACCATAAACTCTCAGTTAGAATGGGTTATTACTGTTGTTTTCCCAATGCTATCATAATTCTGCTGCAGCAGTTGGTCCTGGATGGGAGCTGCTGTCCTTGCACGTAACTTCCTCACACCACGTGCCAGTACAGTAGAGAAACGCTACAGTGCAACTGATAAAGTGCCTACATGTAGTAACAACAGAAATATCCTAATCTGAAGCTTTTCCTGGGAGCTGGACTCCAGAGCCCGTGCTGCCGAGGCAATGATTCTAAAGCTGCATTGTGCCAGAGAAGATGCTCCTTCCCTGACCCTGTCACCTCCCATGATCCCGTCACCTCCACCTCATGGCAGCCACCACGCCTAGGATCACAGTGCAGGTGTCTACTGAGGGACAGCAGAAAGAGAGGGCGGCCAGGGCCTGGCTTGGGAGGAGCAAACATCTCCTTTCTCTTATCCAAGCCTGGAGCAAGGACCAAAGAGAGTCCACTTCCTTCCTCCATCTCTCTCGGTTGCCCTTTGGGGCAGAGAAGTGGTCAAATGGGGAGTCACAGAAGCACCTCAGGTTAAGCAGTTCTTTTTTTTTTTTTCTTCTGAGACAGAGTCTCCCTTTGTCACCCAGGCTAGAGTGCAATGGTGCAATCTCGGCTCATTTCAACCTCCGCCTCCTGGGTTCAAGCAATTTTCCTGCCTCAGCTTCACTGAGTAGCTAGGACTACAGGCGCGCGCCACCACGCCCAGCCAATTTTAAAACATTTTTAGTAGAGATGAGGTTTCACCCTGTTGGCCAGGCTGGTCTCAAACTCTTGACATCAGGTGATCTACCTGCCTCAGCCTCTCAAAGTGTTGGGATTACAAGCGTGAGCCACTGCACCCAGCTGGTTAAGCAGTTCTTGCTAGTGGCCAGCCGAATGACAAGGAGTTAGACAGGAAGGGGTGCATACTGGGCTGCCCCACCTTGTCCTGGGGCTGCCCCCTGCCTGGTGCTTGGACTTCTGTTCCCAGCCCCAGGATCCAAGTGGATACCTGGGGATTCTGCTGCTTAAAACGTCCTTTATGGCTACCAGTCGTCAGCTACTCCTTGACCCCGGTGAGATGGAAGATAAAGTCTTGGTGGGGTTCTGTGGGAAAACCTGGGTCTAGGCTGGGGGTGGGGTGTGAGTAGGGGTGATGGTGCTACTGATGTGGGTGAAGACACACATCTTCTTGGCAGATGGCTCTGGAGCCCAGGACTGGGCAGGGTGGAACTGCAGGCCTCTGGCAGCTCCGTAGGGCCCCGTGGGGAACCCTCCCTCACCAGGTGTACTCTTCCCTGCCTCCCATCCTCCGCCCTCTGGGAGCAGGGCTGAGATTCAACTACTCTTTGTTCCCAACAGTGGTGAGACTTGGCTGGGGCCCCTCCAGCCCTTGGCACTGGCTGGCAGGCAGCAGCCTGAGGCTCCTCCCAGGCAGAGGTCAGGTCCTCCCAGGACTGCCCACCAGCCACCCTCTTGCATCCTCTCAGGATGCTCCACGTTCAAGTTCCCCCAGCTCTAGTCCCCCCTCTCCTATTTCTGGCAGCTCTTAGACAGCTGCTCCCGGGACAGAGAAGAGACGCCCCTTCCTCTCCCCGTCTTGTTCCAGCTGCCAACCTGCATGATTCATTCCTCTCTCCCCACCACATAAAAGGCACTTGGGCCATTGCTCGTACCTAAGTAAATATTGATGTGCTCAGCATTTGTAGCGAGTGAGTGTCCTTGTCTGTCTGGATTGCTGTCGTCAGTCACTGTGGCAAGCAGGGCTATGCTAAATGTTCTCTAAGTGCAAAGCAAGAAGGCTTTAAAGTTCTGAGTGCGGCCAGATTTATTCTGATTCTTTAATTGTTACAATTAAGGCATCTTTAAAACACACAGTCAAAACCCCACCGCTGGAGGAAAAATCCTGAGGACTGTGGATTGCTTGACATGGGCTTGCTTACCTGGGCAGGCCCTTCCCTGGCCAACTCCTAGAGCCCCTTGTCCCTGTAACCTACTGCAAACCCAGATGTAAGTTTAAATTAAAGAAGGCAAGTAGCTCCTGGCTGCCTGCCACCCGCTAGATGATGGGGGAGCCCTGAGCAGAGCCGCCC
Source organism: Cacajao melanocephalus (assembly GCA_963573385.1). Classification (NCBI taxonomy): domain Eukaryota; kingdom Metazoa; phylum Chordata; class Mammalia; order Primates; family Pitheciidae; genus Cacajao; species Cacajao melanocephalus. The sequence goes on along the minus strand of CAUYLG010033336.1, from coordinate 43,449 downwards.
AAGGGAGTGGACTCTGGGCAGGCTGCTGCCTGGGTGGTAGGGTCTGAAGGTACTGAAAGGCTCTTAGCAGCTTCCCCACCCACTCTGGGACCCTGAAATGTCTCCTCCATGCAGACGCCTTGGTGCCTGAAATTCCACCACTGCATTTTGTAGCTTTTGCTGTGGATCTCATAGCTTTCTGTTTCCAGAAATTCCAGCTTAAAGCACACCACAAATGTCAGCCCAAGAATAAAATATGCAGGTGGGGATACAGGTATGGTATCAAGCTACAAGAAAGTCAAAAGGAAAATTAAAAGTGGGGGAAGAGGGCCTGGGCGCCGTGGCTCACACCTGTAATTCCAGCACTTTGGGAGGCTGAGGCAGGCAGAGCAGTTGAGGCCAAGAGTTCGAGACCAGCCTAGCCAGCATGGCAAAACATGGCAAAACCTGGTCTCTACTAAAAATGCAAAAAATTAGCCAGGTGTGGTGGTGCATGCTTGTAATCCCAGCAACTCCGGAGGCTGAGGAATGAGTATTGCTTGAGCCCAGGAGGCGGAGGTTGAAAAGAGCTGAGATCGTGCACGGCACTCCAGCCTGGGCAACAGAGCAAGACCCTGTCTCAAAAAAAATAAACAAAAAAGCCGGTGTGGAGGGGGACGTAGGAGTGTGAGTGTACAACAGATCATCAGCATTTTGCATGAGGATGAAGTGACTAGATGGTGCTTCTCCCTCTCCGGCTAAGTTGCCTCTTGCCCTGTTCTCTCATTATCGGCTTCCCTCCTATTGACGGTTTCCCTCCTGTCAACTCAGGTTTGGGGCATGAAAATCAGTACCCCCAATACTTTTCTAAGCCTATAAAAACTTATGGTATTTATCTGTTCATTCTTCTCTTAGAACACAAAGGTGTTCAAGGCTCGTATTTGAAACATGAAAAAAAAAATCACTGGATATAGTTTCCATCTCTTCACCAATCACCTTTGTCTATATCATCCTCTTTATTTATTTATTCTTTTTTTTTTTTTTTTTTTGAGACAGAGTCTCACTCTGTCACTAGGCTGGAGTATAGTAACTCGATTTTGGCTCACTGCAACCTCTACCTCCCAGGTTCAAGTGATTCTCCTGCCTCAGCCTCCCAAGTAGCTGGGATTACAGGTGTGTGCCACTACGCCCAGCTAATTTTTGTATTTTTAGTAGAGATGGGGTTTCACCATGTTGGTCAGGCTGGTCTCGAACTCCTGACCTCAGGTGATCCACCCGCCTTGGCCTCCCAAAGTGCTGGGATTACAGGCATGAGCCACTGTGCCTGTCCCCCTGACTGCTGTTTTCTATGGGTCATTTCATTGACCAACATACTGAAGAACCTCAACATTTAATAAAGGATGCTAATGTTAGTTACGTATTAGGACCCAGATGCTTATACAGTTGTCCCTGGGTACCCACTGGGGGATTGGTTCCAGGACCCCAATGATATCAAAATCTATGAATGCTCAAGTCCCTATATAAAATGGCATAGTATTTGCATATAACCTATGCACATTGTCCCAAATACTTTAAATCTAGATTACTTATAATACTCAATACAATATAAATGTTACATAAATAGTTGTTATACTGTATTGTTTTTTATTATTTTTTATTGTTGTATTATCGTTATTATTATTTTAATATTTTCATGCTGGCCGAGGTGGCTCATGCCTATAATAGCACTTTGCGAGTCCGAGGCAGGTGTATCACTTGAGCTCAAGAGTTTGTGACCAGCCTGGCCAACATGGTGAAATCCCATCTCTACTAAAAAAGTACAAAAATTAGCTGGTTAGGGTGGCACACGCCTGTAATCCCAGCTACTCAGGAGGCTGAGGCAGGAGAACTTCTTGAACTCAGGAGAGGGAGGTTGCAGTGAGCCAAGATCACACTGCTGCACTCCAGCCTGGGCAACAGAGTGAGACTATCTCAAAAAAATAAATTAAAAAATAAAAATATTATCAGTGTGAGGTTGGTTGACTCTCTGAATGTGGGACCCATGCATAGGGAAGGCCAATTGTATAAATACATAGAGTGAAAAATATCAGAGAGAAAGGAAGGGTGCCAGGCTAAATGCTTTAAGCTTAGCATGTTTAAGCTTAAGCAACTGTCCATTACAATGATGCATTTTCACTTATTACTGTTTGTCTCTGGTGATACAATCATTTTTTTTCTGAAGCCAAACACGTGCTTCAGATGAGACATTCTAGGAAAGCATCACAGCTCATAGGGTGGAATTCAATAGTTTATAAATGCTTTTGATAAGAATTGTGGGTCAGAAGACAAACCATGACTTCCTTGAGGCACCTGGATTACCTGTGAGTTTCCTTTATCATCCTTGATAGTACCATTTAGCAAAAGCTAACATGATGACGGGACCCAGAACCCAGTCTCAGCTCAGGCTGAACACCCCTGTCCTCAGCAAGGCCAAGCAGGAACAAGCCAGGACGGTGGAGGAGCTAGCAGACTCCAGTTCTCCCTGCCCCTCTGCCACCCTCGCTGCAATGTGGCCCTAGAGAACTTAAGTGATGTGTTTCCTGGGCCTGGGTGAGGGGTGGTGCCTAGGCTCTTCTGGGCTACATGAACCTGTTAGCAGGCCTCTCCCCTCCCACCAGCCTCTCCCCTCCCGAAAGCCTCTACCCTCCCACCAGCCTCTCCCCTCCCACCAGCCTCTCCCCTCCGGCAAGCCTCTCCCCTCCCGCTAGCCTCACTGGGTGCTGGGCCTTTGGGATCCCTGGCTGAGTTGAGGATCAGAATGACCTGTGGAGCCTTAGAAGTCGCAGATCAGAGGCGCAACCTCGGAAACCGGATTTTAAACATTCTTTCCCAGGAGATTCTGATAAACCAGGGACTCAACCCTCAGTGCCCTAGGAAGCCCCTCAAGGAGCTGTTTGTGAGTGAACAACTTTGGGACACCCTCTGGTCACCTGGCATGGGTGTGCCTCCCACACTGGGCAGGCACATTGGAGTGGTCAGCCTTCCCTGACAGCTCAAGAGGCCACTTCAGTTTTCCTTGTGAGCACTGTGGCCATCCCTTCTCCCTTTCCTAATAGTCTCTGGAGAGGAGGGAAGAAGGGGCTGCCCAGCTCTGGAATGCCACCCCCTGCCGAGTTCCTGGCTCCCTCTCCTTGATCCCAGCCGCCTCTACCAGCAGGAACTGCTAATGCTCCTCGCTTTGTCTCTCTCTGCCTCTGTGCGTGTCTTATTGTGACTCCTTTATTGTGGAGCACACATCACTTGACCCTAGAGGCCCCTCCTGCACCCTCCAGTCCGCCCTCTCTTCCTCCTAAACTTGTATGTCCTGTCTGCACAGGTCGCTCACTCCGCCATCTCTCTCACCTTCACCCCTCGCCCTCTGTCCTTCGTTCAGTTGACTTTTGGAAACTGCACCTCCAGCCACCTCGACCTCTAGCGCTCCTTCCATTCTCTATTTCTTGTCGTCAACACTTGAATGCCCTCTTGACCCTTGGAAGTAAGTGTCTTGGCATCAGATTCACCATCTTCCTCTCAAACGTCCATCTTTCTCCATTTCCCCTGTGACTCCATCATAGATTTGTTTACTCTTGGGGAGTATTTAGACCCATGCTCTTTACAGGTGAGGACCAGAGAAGGCGAGTGACCTGCCCTGGGGAAACCAGCAGCTCGGCCACCACCCTTAGTCCTAATGGCCTTGAGCTGCCAGGGCTCCGGCACCAGAGGCGCGTGGCCTGGGTATCAGATGCTTGTGGCCTGCCTACCATAGAGCAAGCACCCTGCCTCTGTTTCCTCTGAAAAGCCCCTCAGTATAGGAAGCATTAAAGGGCTTCAGTCAAAGTTGAGATGGGGGAAAAAGAGGAGGCATGTGGGGATGTTAGAGTCTCCAAAGGGAAAACGGTATTTCTTGTCAATCGTAATTCCAAAGAGTGTCTTGTTTTTTGGTTAAGCATTTGAATGGTTCATTAACAGGATCGCATTCATTAGTTTTTCCCATGTGCTCACCATTCTTTTGTTTGTTTGATTTTAAGAGATGGAGGGAGTCTCACTTTTTGTCTGGGCTGATCTCAAACTCCTGGCCTCAAGCGATCTTCCCACCTCAGTTTCTCAAAGTGCTGAGATGACAGGCATCAGCCACCACGCCCGGCCCCCATTTTCTCTTAATGGGACGTTGGCGAGTGGTTCCGATGAAACAATGAAACTCTTCCCATTGTGGTTGGCTAGAGCCTCCAGATTTCGCCAGTTTTCAGTGATACCTTCAACTGCTTCATTCTAGGTATTAATAAAGCAGTAATTCCTTGAAGGGATAATTTAGAACTCTGTCTTCTCTTAGGAGAAAAAAATAGGGATTAAAATCCAGGAGTTCAAGAATAGAGCATTCCATTAGAGTGGACAAACAGAAAATGAGGTCATGTCTACTTAATCATAATAATATAATTATTGATACTTACTGAATATATACTATGTGTAAGAAATAGTACTTGGGCTCGGCACGGTAGCTCATGTCTGTAATCCCAGCACTTTGGGAGGCTGAGGCGGGCAGATCACGAGGTCAGGAGTTCAAGACCAGCCTGGCCAATGTGGTGAAACCCTGTCTCTACTAAAAAATACAAAAAATTATCTGGGCATGGTAGCACGCACCTGTAGTCCCATCTACTCAGGAAGTTGAGGCAGGAGAATTGCTTAAACCCGGAAGGCAGAGGTTGCACTGAACTGAGATCGCACCACTGCACTCCAGCCAGGCCAACTCCATCTCAAAAAAAAAGAAAAAAAGAAAAAAGAAATAGTACTGGATTCTTTTTTTGTTTGTTTGTTTTAGACAGGGTCTCACTCTGTCGCCCAGACTGCTGGAGTGCAGTGGTATGTAATCACGGCTCATTGCAGCCTCCACCTCCTGAGCTGAAGCGATCCACTTGCCTCAGCCTCCTGAGCAGCTGGGACTACAGGTGCATGCCACAACACCCAGCTAATTTTTGTATTTTTTGTAGTCAGGGCTTTACCATGTTGCCCAGGCTGTTCTGGAACTCCTGAGTTCAAGTAATCTGCCCGCCTCGGCCTCCCAAAGTGCTGGGATTACAGGCGTGATCCACCCCGCCCAGCCAGTTGGATTCTTTATATATATTCTCCGACTTCTCACATTACCATTAGGTAGATGATCTTACCACCCCTATCTTTTAGATTAGAAAACTGAGGCTTAGAGAGAGCAGTGTCTTGCTCAAGATCACACAGGTGGTGAGTCTGAATTTCACCTGTGAGCACTGACTTGTAGCCCTGCTCAGTAACCATGTCATCTTCTCCCTGGAGGGGCACCAACTCCTCTTTTGGGGAGAAGTGGTTAGAGGAGAGCCCTCCAAGTGAGATGAGTAAGGCTGCCATCATTTTGATGAATCGCCATTAAGATAAAACTAGAGGGCCACCTTATTAGTCCGTTTTGACGCTGCTGATAAAGACATAGCCGAGACTCGGCAATTTATGAAAGAAAGAGGTTTGATGGACTTATGGTTCCACATAGCTAGGGAGGCCTCACAGTCATGGTGGAAGGCACAAAGGAGCAAAGTTACATCTTAAGTGGATGGCAGTAGGCAAGAAAAAGAGTCTGTGCAGGAAAATTTCCCCTTATAGTAACCATCAGATCTCATGAGACTTATTCACTATCATGAGAACAGCATGGGAAAGACCTGCCCCCATGAGTGAATCACCTCCCACAGGGTCCCTCCCATAACATGTGGGAATTCAAGACAAGATTTGGATGGGGACACAGCCAAACCATATCAGCCACCCACAGTGGTGCACACCTGTAATCTCAGCACTTTGGGAGGTCAAGGTGGGAGAATCGCTTGAGCTCAGGGGTTTGAGACCAGGCTGGGAAACATGGAAAAACTGTGTCTCTACAAAAAATATGAACATTAGCCAGGTATGGTGGCATGTGCCTGGAATCCCAGCTACTCAGGAGGCTGAGGCAGGAGGATACCTTGAGCATGGGAGGTGGAGGCTGCAGGGAGCCATGATCATGCCACTGCACTCCAGCCTGGGCAACCGAGTAAGATCCTGAAAAGAAAGAAAGAAAGAAAAAAAGAAAGAGGGAAAGAAAGAAGAAAGAAAGAAAGAGAGAGAGAGAAAGAAGAAAAGAGAGAAAGAGAGAGAAAGAGAAAGAGTGAAACAGAAGGAAAGAGAAAGAAAGAAAGAAAAAGAGAAAGAGAGAGAGGGAAGGAGGGAGGGAGGAAGGAAGGAAGGGAGAGAGGGAAAAGAAAAGCAGTTTATAAACTGGTAAGCTGTATGCACATATGAAGTGTTAAGAACTGTCTTCTGCTTTTATAGAAATTCCTTTATGCTGCTGGCATCTTGGTATGAACTTTTCCTTGTACAGGTTCACTGCAGAACCAGATTATAACTCATGATAGCAGTTTCCTTCTAACCAACCCTGCTGCCTTCAGCACGTAGAATTCCCCTGATCCAGCTATCCCAAATTGTCTCGGCTATTGTGAGTCAGTGTTGGTAAGCCATGGATAGTGTCTGGATATTTGGGTCAGATTCTACCAGTTTTTAAAAAGCCCTCTTTCTTAGCAAAACCATGACTTCTACGTGATGTCCAGACAAGGAGCAGAAGCTGAACACTGAATGACACAATACCACAGGCAATGGAGTCAAGTGCCTGTGAAATAGCTGTTGGGATAAAAGGTTATTATTAGCTTTGCCTCTCGGTCTTGTTCTGGGCTTTGAAGGCTCATCAGTTCCCCCAAGAAATTTTCTGTGCTTCTTAAAAGACACCTTTGAGGCCAGGCGCAGTGGCTCACGCCTGTAATCCCAGTACTTTGAGAGGCCAAGGCGGGCAGATCACCTGAGGTCGGGAGTTCGACACCAGCCTGACCAACATGGAGAAACCATGTCTCTATTAAAAATACAAAATTAGCTGGGCATGGTGGCACATGCCTGTAATCCCAGCTACTGGGGAGGCTGAGGCAGGAGAATCGCTTGAACTCGGGAGGTGGAGGTTGTGGTGAGCCGAGGTTGAGTCATTGCACTCCAGCTTGGGCAACAAGAGCAAAACTCTGTCTCAAAAATAAATAAATAAATAAATAAATAAATAAATAAATACCTTTGAAAGGTGCCAGAGAAGCGGACTGGGATGGAGTGGAGGATTGCCCTGCAACAGGGGTGCTTTCCTCCTGCACCCAGAAGTGGCTAAACAGCAGTGTTCCTGGGGCTCCTCCCACTGGCACTGGGGGTGCTGAAATGGAGCAGTCAGTCAAAGAGCATGGCTGAGGACCAGCGCTCAGCCCCAGATGCACCCCACAGGAAAGCCACTGAGATCTAAGCACATGGAGGAGTCTTAGCCTCCTCTCTGACTAGTTCTGATGGGGTTTTCATTAGACTTTCTGGCTGGGAAGGACCTCCGCATGTGGATGGGGGCATGACCAGGACAGGGGAACGGTGTCTTCAATAAACAGAGCAGTGATCATTACACATTTACATTGGGCCAAATAGTCTTTCTTTTCTTTCTCTTCTCTTTTTTTCTTCTCTTTCCTTCCTTACTTTCTTCTGTCCTTCCTTTTTAATCACAAATGCCAAATTGGGATATGTTTTATTTGGGAAAGAAGGCAAGAGACCCCACCCAACAGTCACAGACAAAACATGGGTGAGATCTGTCTGCATTCCCATCAGTGCCTGCCTTCAGAGCTGGAGGTAGATGCCCCAGCAGTCCAGTGACTCAAGCTATGGGGTGCTCACCACTTCCCTTGGGGAATCTGGCCCACGTCTCTGCTGTCTCCTCATTCAAATGTTTTTCCAGCTACTCAGCCACAAGCTCCTTTCCTGGGGGCACTGCAGCTTCCCTCCCCGTGCCACAAGTTTTGACTCATCTTGGACAGAGATGGCGGGAGGTATGGGACTTGCAGAGCATTCAGCTGGGGTTGCTGTCATCTGCTCTCATCCTAGACTCTCAGCTCAGGGCCAAGCAGTCATCCCTTGTTGCTTGCTTGTTCTAGGCTTCAAATTAGAGGTCTGCCTCTCCACACCTCATTCTTAGACTGTAAACTTTCTGAGGGTGGGAACTGGCCTTATTAATCTCTGGGTGTTTAGGGCTCAACAGATGAAGTGAATCTTCAGACTCTCCCATGTTGCATTCTGGAGTGATCAGGGGCTCTGGCAAAGACCCTAACACCATGGCCAGGCACAGTGGCTCACACCTGAAATCTCAGCACTTTGGGAGGCCGATGTGGGCGGATCATCTAAGATTGGGAGTTCGACACCAGCCTGACCAACATGGAGAAACCATGTCTCTATTAAAAATACAAAATTAGCTGGGCGTGGTGGCGCACACCTGTAATCCCAGCTACTCAGAAGGTTGAGGCAGGAGAACGCTTGAACCTGGGAGAAGGAGGGTGTAGTGACCCGAGACTGTGTCGCCACACTCTGGCTTGGGCAACAAGAGATCTGTCAAAATACAAAAACAAAAACAAAAACAAAACCCTAACACCACAACTGATGTTTTATTCTGAGGAAGAGAGGAACTGAGCCTGTTGACAAAGTGGATTCAAAGTTTTTTTGCTTGCTTTAGGCCAGCTCTCCTTGTCCCATCTGTCCCCAAGATAAAGCCTTGAACTAGCTTCCCTCCCGTGCAGGCAGGCCCTCCACAACAATTATAGGCCATTCATTTGGTTGCTGGACCCAGTCTCATAAACCCCATTCACTCCGAGGTGAGAAAAGTCACAGTGCACCTGAGGTGAGAAAAGTCACAGTGCACCTCCGGCCCAAGCCAGCACAGTTCCAAGGAAGACTTGCCCTCTAATTAGTGGGGTATTTTGCTACCACAGCTCTTACCCTCCTATTGTAAAATCCAGAGGACAATAGCTCCTTATTGCCTGACCAATGTGGTGGGTTCCTGGCCCCATCCATTCCCTGACCCTCCTTGCTGTCCCTTCCCCCATTGAAAGGGGGAGGCTGTCACCTTGTTTGGTTACTCATTTTAAAAAGGCAAAGCCTTTGATTATTACGATTGTTTCTTCCCTTCCCTCACTATACGGCATTGGAAGGCAATTTGTTTAGCAAGGCGACCTCCTACTGAGGGAAGAGACTGGGTTTTTCAGAATGTAAAACCAAAGGCACTGGAGGGCAGGCCTGGGATCCTGTTGGCAGCTCTTGGTTGGTCCCTGTTACCTAGGTCTGGAGCAAGGACCAGCAGCTCCTGCCTCCACTGGGACCTCAGCTCACCTGCTTCGTCTCCTGGGACACCCTCTTGAGTAGCTCACATAGGGGTGCTATGACGTTACCTACAAAAGGACGTGGGGACTTCCAGAAAAGTATTCAAATTTGGATCTGAACTAAGGCTAAGCACTGAACTCTAGCGACCTTCTCAAGCTATTAGCCCCTTTAGTGACTATGGGCTGGTCGTTGCGCTGCTCTGTGCCTCAGTTTCCCCATAAAACGTCAAGATAATTATTTAGCCCTATATCCACGACAAAAGTATTGAGAGAATACATTTGCCCCTTTAAACCTTCCTGCCTCATTTCTCCCAAATCCAGGGATCTTTCTGAGCCGGGCGCTGTAGGGAAGGGCCCACGACTGGGAGGGAAAGGATCTGGGTTTGCAAAGCGGCAAAGCAGTTCCCCGATCTCTCTATTTCTTTGGGAGATTCAAAGGAGGACGCGTAGCAAGAAAGTGGAGGACATAACTCTCTCCCCCTCTCAGAGCCTCTGGCCCCGCAGACCCCGAGGTGGGCGCTCGTGCCAGGATCACGCGGCGCGGGCGCGGGCTCCTTGGGCGCCCCGAGGGGGCTGCTAGCCGGAGTAAGACCCGAGGTCCCTTCGGAGGACCGGGTCGAGTTCCGGGAGAAGGAGGCGGCGGGCGTGCGGGGCCGGGGGAAGGGGGCCGGGAGGCGGGGACTCCCCGTCTGCATCCCCCGGCGAGACCCCCAGGCCGCTCTACTCAGGGGCCCAGGGAGCCTGGCGGGAGGCAGGTGCGGAGGTCGCGGTCCCAGCGCCTGGGAGGAGCCCTCTGGAAGGTGTCGCGGCCCGGCGGTGGGCAGGAGCGAGCCGGGGCCGGCGCGGCTGCCGGGGGGCGGGGAGGAGGCGCGGGAGGCGGGGCGGAGGCGGCGGCGCCCCCAGGATCCACTGGCCCAGCGCCGGCCCCTGCACTCCGAGACGCGGCCGCCACCCGTCCCGCAGCCAACTTGGGCCGAAACTCCCCCTGGTACCGCGCTCCGAAGCAGGGCGAGCAGCCCAGCGAGACCGTCGGCGGCCGCCCGAGCAGGCGCCCTGGGCGCAGGGCCTCCCTCCGGCTCGGCTGCGGGCTCCGCACCCCCGACTATCCCCGCTGGCCGAGTTCTGGGGTCCCCGGCGCGGAGCAGGGAGCCCTCCCGGCGGCAGGAGGGCGCGCAGACTCCGAGCGCCCGGGCTGCCTGGCCCGGCTCCGCTGGCCCCCTCGGAGGCTGCCCCAGCATCTGGGGAGCCCGAGACGCCTTGGCGGGACCCCGGGAGAAGAGTGCGCCCGCCCGCGCCGCCAGCCTCGCACCCCTGCGGCGGATGAAGAGTCGGATGCGGCGGCCCGAGCGGCCCGCGCGCTGAGAGGAGCGGGCAGGGTCTGCCCCGGGCTCCGCCGGCGGGCCAGGGCCCCCTACCGCCCCCTGCGCCCCTGCGGGCCGCGCCTCACCCGCAGACCCAGCGCAGCCGGGCGCAGGAAGAGCCGGGGCGGGCAGAGCGGCGCCCGCAGCCCCCGGGCCTGACAAGCGGCTGGACAGGCAGGTAAGCGCCGGCCCTCGCCCCCGGGGACGGCCCCGCCGCTGCCCTGGCCGCTGAACCTCGCGTGGCTCCCCACCTTCCCGGCCCCGCGGCCCCGCTGGGTCTCCGCTGGGTGGGTCTGCGCGCCACGGGCATCGGGTCGGGGAGGGCCGGGGTGGGCCGCGGCGGCGACGGCGGGGTCAGGTGGGGGGAAGGGAGTCGCCCCCTGGCCCGGGCCACGAACAAAGCTGGGGACCGCCGGGCCCTCGGCGCGGGCAGGTAGGCTCCGGGGCGGCAGCTCTCCGCGGCTGTCCGAGGACGGGGAGCCCCTGAGCTTCGCGCTCACTCTCCCGGGCTTGGTCGGGCCCGGCCTGGACCCTCCGCCGAGGTCTGCGCCGGCATCGAGCAGCCCTGCGCGAGGACCACATCTGGATTACTTTACCCGCCAGAAGGGAGTTGGTGCCTGTCTTCCTGCCCCGACCGGGCAGGTAGAGCGCGAGTGCCGCTCAGCTTTGTGTTTCTCCGCTTGCTTGAGCGCTCCACGTCCCCGCCGTGGGAGAGGCGGGACGTGACCTCCTCCTCCACCTTCTTGGAGCCTGGGTGGACATGTGGCCAGAGGTTCAGTCAGAGCCAAACTCCCGGATATTTGCATGCTGCAAATCGCTGGGAGAGGCAATTCAATTTTCGGGGAGGCTGACTGGCTCTGTTTTACAGGGAGGGAAACTGAGGTGGCTCCGGCCTTGGGTTGGTTACTCAGCTGAAGGGGTATGTTTGTCGGGGGTTCCTCTCCACTTCATCCGGGCCCTTCTTCACTGCTTTTGCCGCCTGGCCACGTTGGCAACAGCTTCCAGTTGCTACTCCCCTGGGCGGAGGCTCGACCTGGTACCTGGAGAAGAAAGGCTGGGGTCATGGAACCAATCCCCTGAACTGCTCCCGAAAAGTGCCCACTCACCAGAGCTGCGATGGGACATCTGTGCCCATGCCGGCAGTGTGGAGTCGAAAACCCTGGTACAGCAGGGCAGGGTCGGCTGCTGGCCAGCCACCAGCACTCATCCAGGCACACGAGGGAAGCCTAGGGAGCCCCGTCCTGTGGCTGGCCCCTAAGGCAACAGAGAGCCCAGGCAGCAGCCAGCATACCTTCAGAAAGCCTAAGGACCCAGCCTATCCTGCCATCCGATTAACCTGCAGAATTCACTTATCAAAGGCAGGACTCCCCATCTCAGGCACAGACGAGCGGATGCCAGACCTGGAGCTTGCACCCGCACGCCTGCCTAAGCTCACACACACAAGTCCTGGCAAACACACCCACCTATTAGAGTGGAAGACTGAGGGGTGGTTTTCCTCCATCTCAAAATAGTGTCTGTTCTCTCTTTGACACACAAGATTTGTAGTTATAAATAGCAAGAAGGAGGAGGTGTGTCTCCTTGGAAGGATGGCAGTGCTGAAAGAGACCTCTTAGGCACCCTTGTGAGAGGAGTGATGGAGCTGGAGTCTTCATGGTGATGACAAGTCTAGCAGCCCAAGGGAAGGGTCACAATTAAAACCAGGGCTTCTTACTAATAGGTGCAGGTGGCATGGACACCAGGGCAGGAGGTGAAGGGAGTAAAGGAACCTAAAGCAACAATGGATGGGTAATACCCAAGGGCAGCCAGGAGGGACATCTCTCCTTCCTTTTTGTCTTCTTAAAGACAATCAGGCCAAGAGCATGCGACGCTCTGTGGGATCTGCCTGCCAGGGGAGCAGGAGCCAGGCTCGGAGGAGCTTGCTGGTCTTTTTCCACCCATGGATTTCGTACTTTCCCAGGCTCTGATATCATATGTATTTGAATATGAATAAGTGAGTGAGGGTGTGTGTGTGTGTTTCTCCAGGATGTCTGAAACCGGTCCCCTCTTTAGTTCATGTGGTCATTGTAATATCACCAGGGGTTTCTTACTGACTTCAAACTACCCTTTTCTAAATTTTTTTCTGTCCAAAAAGCATAAGTTAAAGGAATATTGCCAAAATTGCTGGGAGCCATGTGTTGTGAAAAGGAAAAAATCCGGGATTCTTCTTCCCTTGTGTATTTCACCCTCTCTGACTCTAGTGGCAGCTGAAAGATTTTTTTGTTTGCCCTTCTTCAGGTTCAAGAAAGGCAGAGGACTAGGCTAGTCTGTTCTAATTTTTAATTCTAGGATGGTTCTGCTGGTTTCTGGATTTCCACAGTCTGGCTTCTCTAGCATGGAGGAAAGTTTTTACATGAAGTGATAGTCCTTGTCTTCTCTGAAATAGAAATCAGTCAGTCCACAAAAGCTTTCGTGTCCGCAATTCATGAGTTTCTTCTCTCTGGCTCTTTTCCAGACCTCCTGCCATTTATCTCCTTACTCTTCTAACCAGGTGTTCAAAGCCCACCTTTGCCCCAGCCCCACTCCTGAATGCAGTCATGATGGTAGTTGGTGGTTGTTTGGTAACTCCATCAGGTCTCTGAAGACACACAACAATAGATGTAAAAGCCTCCTAGGCGGTGAGAGCAGGTGGGAGCTCCACATAACGGCAACCTTGGCTGGTTTTTATTGAGCGTCTTCACCGAATCTAGGAGCCTAGAAACATCCAGCAGAGCGACTGTGCATCGACATTGCCATAAAGATGAAAAGACATGCTCATTTTAAATCTGAGCCACCCTTTAAAGTAAAACTAACCTTCTGTCCGTCTCTAGGATGCAGCCTGTGCACTCCCCCCAGCAGCACTCTGGGGGAACCCTGAAAGTGGACCTGCTGTTTGGTACAGTTCTCGCTGGACTGTTCCCTTCAGCGAAAAATGCCCCAACTCCACAGAGCAGGTGTTTGCACAGCTCCTACCAGGCCCTCTCCACCCCTGGCCGGCCCTGTTTACCTGGCTAAATTTAAACCTCCGCCCCCTCCATCCCAGTTTGACCCACTGGCTTGCGGTCTCGCCACTGGGCTGGCTGCTGCGGCAGCATTTCCTGACTTCTTTGCCCCTGTGGTTGCAGTTTGGTCTTTTTGTACTGCATGAATCTTCTTCTAGACTTTCTAAAGTTGGTCTCTCTCCCCACTACTTCTCCACCCATGTGGCTCTCTTCCCAACTCTTTCCTCCTGGGTGATTTGGAACCTGGTTCGGTACTAGGGGAAGATCCTCTCCCCTAACCCTTCCAGATACTGTGCACGAAGATCTCAGGAAGCCTAGACTCAAGCTGTCACTTAAGGTCCTCAGGGCCTGTGCTGACTGTAATCATTACGCAGCCTGGCTGCCAGGCTCTTGGATCCCCTTTGAGTAAGTACATAGGGTGCTGGCAGCAGTGCAGCCCTTAAAGGGACAGGGACATTGTCTAGGATGGTCTTTGGCACCCCAAACCTCCAGCTCCCCAAAGAAGCCAACCCGCCTGGATGTCCTGTTCTTTTCATCACTGTCTTTTCTAGAGGTTTTGCTGGGGAGGGTGTTTGAGTGGGTGGGGATGCACACAGTAGCTTCTCCTCTCTGGGTCTCAGTAATATTTTCTTTTCTTTCTGAGACAGAGTCTTGCTTTGTCGCCGGGCTGGAGTGCAGTGGTGCGATCTCGGCTTACTGCAACCTCCACCTCCCGGTTCAAGCAATTCTCCTGCCTCAGCCTCCCGAGTAGCTGGGACTACAGGTGTGCGCCACCATGCCCAGCTAATTTTTGTATTTTTAGTAGAGACGGGGCTTCACCATGTTGGCCAGGAAGGTCTTGATCTCTTGACCTCATGATCTGCCCACCTCGGCCTCCCAAAGTGTTGGGATTGCAGGTGTGAGCCTCTGCACCTGGCCTTCCCTTTTTTTTTTTGACGGGGTCTTTCTCTGTTGCTCGGGCTGCAGTGCAGTGGTGTGATGATGGCTCACTGCAGCCTCAGCCTCCTAGGATCAAGTGATTCTCTCACCTCAGTCTCCCCAGTAGCTGAGACTATAGGAGGCATGCACCACCACACCTGGCTAAATTTTAAAAAATTTTTTTGTAGAAATTGGGTTTCACTATGTTGCCAAGGCTGGTTTTGAATTCCCGGGTTTAAGTGATTCTCCTGTCTCGGACTCCCAAACTGCTGGGGTTACAGGCGTGAGCCACCTCGCCGGCCTTGCTTGTCTTTCCTATAAAGTGAGAGCATTGGGTTGTTTGGTCCCAGAGGCCCCTTCCAGCTCTAACATCCTGTCACTCTGAACAGCTCCAGCTCTTTCAGGTTTGGGAATCCCTCTGCTGTGGACAGGCCTGGGGTGTCCCTACCAGAGGTGGGGTGCTCTGGGCCTGCAGCTTTCACAGTTACTGTTTAACCAGTCGTGGTCTCAGAGGCAGGGTTTGTGGTCAGGCTGGAGACTCAGGTTGTGCTTTGGGCTTGGGCCTGCCAGAGGCCTCTGTGGTTCGCTGGCATCTGAGGGATTATCACAAGCCTCTGTCTCCACCTTTGGGTGCCTTCGGGGCTGGTGCCTGAGTTCCTGGGGGGAGGTGTCCCAACCATTCTTAAAGGGGTGCAGACCCTTCTCCTCTGTAGCGTCTTTGGGCCCCAGAAACGCTAACTCCTAAAAGGTTACTCCTGTCTAATTTATACAGTAGATTGACTGAGGCCTGGGAAAGGATAGCTGGGCTTGGCTTAGAAAAGGCAGTGGATGAAAAAGTTCTTGGTTTACACACTTTAGCCCCCAAAGGTCACTTTAGAGTTATCTGCAAATGATCAGTTGTTGGATTTGCTCTGAGTCCTGTTGGCGGAGCAAAAACTGTAACATATGTCATGAAAAATGTAAAGTAACAAAGCTTTCCGAGGCCAGCTCGTGGCCATCCCGTTCGCTGCTCTCAGCCTGCCTTCTCTTAGAGAGGTCAGGCCCAGGGCCACAGGTGTGTAGCCGCAGAGCAGCCCTGAGCTCCTGGGCTCTTGCTGCTGTCACACCTGCTCTGGTGGCACTTCCTGAACTTAACCAGTGGATGGACATGGCCAAGAGGCCAGTACCCCCCACCCATTTCTCTTACTGGTGAATACCCCCCAGATGATAGGAGGCGTGCCTTGCTCCGGGAGGTTGGGGCAGAGTTGAGTGCCTGTCACAGACTCCTCCCTAAGGTTATAGATTTCACCCTTATTTGTTGAGAAGTTTCTCCCAAGAAATTTTGAATAGAGAATGACTAAAATTTTCTTAGAAATCTTGTTTTGGGGTATGAGACCTGCAATCAAAGCAATTAAACTTTTGAAGAGATTGTGTATATAAATTTAGAACTAGAAGATCACCCTTGAGAGTGGGGGGCTGGTGAGTGAGGGAAGAGGGGGCATTCTCAGTTGCACTGCCAGGGTATACTCTGGGATAAGGAGGACAGCACGAGGGCTTTTGAGGCAGACTTCCTGGATGCGAACCCAGCACAGCCGCGTCAGCTGAGGCAGGGCAGGTTACCTAACTTCTCTGTGCCTCAGTTTCCTCACTTGTATACTGGAAACAGTGACTCTATACCTAGGTCTAGTGCCCCTGGACCATACAAGGAGCCTTGCCCGGCCCTAGACATGACAGCTTTTATTGATGGGAGCTGGCTGGCAGGACCACTAGAACCCCTTGGCACCTGCCTTGGACTTGCTCTGGATTGAAAAAGGGAGGCTGCTTTATGTGGGACACTAGCATCACCCATTATTTATACCAGCATGTATCACTCTTCTCCAGGGAAATGCGTCTCACGGACATTGACTGTCCCACCAGGCATAGGAGTCATTTTGATCATGACATGACAGGAATAGAGGTTTGTGGAATGACTAGGAGAGCACAGATGCTCAGGGTGGGCTGTCATGAGGGGAAGAGGGAGACAGGTGAATGGGAGAGGAGAGCTTGATGCTGATGTGGCCCTGCACGGTTGAGAATCGGGCAAGTCCTTGCCTGAAAATGAAGGAGTCCTGCTGACCCCATCTCAGTGGCATCTGTTAACTAAGCAAATGCTGATCCATTCCTTGGATTTGGGAATCACTCAAAGTCTTAACTTGTTGCATTTTGCAATTCTTAAAAAAGTAACCTCTGTGAAGTCATATCAAAAATCAGCTTT
Source organism: Cacajao melanocephalus (assembly GCA_963573385.1). Taxonomy (NCBI): domain Eukaryota; kingdom Metazoa; phylum Chordata; class Mammalia; order Primates; family Pitheciidae; genus Cacajao; species Cacajao melanocephalus. The sequence continues at coordinate 26,747 of CAUYLG010033336.1, read as the reverse complement.
AGGCTGGGCATGGTGGCTCACGCCTATAATCCCAGCACTTTGGGAGGCCAAGGATCATTTGAGGTCAGGAGTTTGAGACCAGCCTGACCAACATGGTGAAACCCCATCTCTACTAAAAATACTAAAAATTAGCTGGGCATGGTGGCAGGCCCCTGTAATCCCAGCTACTTGCGAGGCTGAGGCAGGAGAATCGTTTGAACCCAGGAGGGGGAGGTTGTAGTGAGCTGGGATCGCACCACTGCACTCCAACCTGGATGACAGAGCAAGATTCCATTTCAAAAATAAAAAATAGCTTTAAATACAAGGTGGGTGAAACCCTACTTGAGACTTTTCCTTTTCCCCTAGGCCAGGACTGCCGACCTGTGAGACAGGGCAGTGTGCCTGTGAAGGGAAAGGTTTGAAGGCCTCCCACTCGGGGGCCCCAGGAGCCAGGTGGGTGGCTGAACTGAGCGAGGGAAGAGGAAAGGGCTTAGAATACAAGAGGGAATGGAGGGGCGCCCCCTGTGGCTGACTCGCGAATGCGTTCCCACGTAAAGGCATCTTGCTGATCTATGAGCACGCACCGAGTCAGCCATACCAAACACCCAAACACCTGGCAGCAGGCTGGGCACTGTCAGGGACCCTTTGTTAATGAGCATGCACCTTGCTAGGCAGGGGTCTCTAGCTGACTATCGGGACCCACTTGCTTTCCTGATAAAGGCCTTTTTCCAGTGTGAAGGTGAGTGCCCAATCTAGGGGGTTGGATCAGCTTCTTTAACTTGCGAGGGCCCAGGGACAACTATCCCCAGCCCTGCTGTGACCTAATCAATCTCCCAGCTTCTCTGAGTGAGTGGCGTCTCTTACGGAGGTGTCGAGTACTGAGCAAGCACACATTTAGTCCTCTTTCCTACCAGTCTTGTGTATCATTCCTGATATCAACGGGGAGATTTCACACTTGCCCTAGAATACCCTCCTTACCATCACTGCAGCTTACAACACAACCCAGACTGGGCTCCGTGGCCTACCAAGCCCTCCACGTCTGCCTCCCCCGACTCTGCAACCTCGTCTTGCATGGCGCCCTCTCCCACCCAGTTCCTGATAGGGGGCCTCCTTGAACTGCATGAACACCTCGTGGTCTTTTAGGGCCCTCGCACCTGTGCTCCCTCTGCCCGGACTGCCCCCGCTCCCCTCCGTGCTGGTGTGGCTCTTCCCCGCCCTTCAGCTCTTGGCATCTCAAAAAGGCCCTGTCTTGGGAGTAGCCACTGGCCCCAGGCACTCTCTGTTCCTGTCTGTTTCTTCTAGTGGAAGCCTTGGAGTTTGAGGCCGCAGCGAACTATGATAGTGCCACTGTACTCCACCCTGAGCATCAGAGTGAGACCCTTGTCTCTAAAAATAAAAAAATAAATAAAAAGAAAAGAAAAAAGATACATAGCTCCTAAACTTTAGGAGCTCTTGTTCTCGTGACTTCCACTATGTACAAGTAGCAAGTGCGCAGTATTCTGAAACCTTCAAGTCTTCCATTCTCCCATACCCTGTGCGTGACATCCAACTTGTGATGCTCCACGTGGAAGGTGGTTTTCAGTACAGAGTAGAAATGCGAGAGGACAGGAAGCCAGAGGAAGCTGCCCAGGCCAAGCAGGGGAACCTGGAGGAGGTACAGAGCTGACCCTTTGCTCAGGCTAGGTCCTCAGGTGCTGCCATTACTAGTAGAATCTATTTCACCCATCCGTGCCATCCGATTGAGAAGTGGTGAAAGGAAGTGGACTGGGATTCCGTGAGTGCTCCGTACCCAATGCCCCACATCACAGGCTCTCGGTCATTGCTGAATCAAACAATGCTGAGCCCAGATTCCACACTGTCATCACCATCTCCAGCTCATCTCTTTGGTTCCAGGTTGCCAGCACCAGTATTCAGTAAGGCCTTATTAAATACAATTAGAAAAGAACTAATAGGAAAGAGGCCTCCAGTTTCATGGGCAGGTGTATCATTGCCCACCCTTTTTCTTAGAGGTATCTCTCTGTCGCCCAGGCTGGAGTGCTGTGCTCAGTGACTCAGTGCTCAGTGACATAGCTTACTGCACCCTCCAACTCCCAAGCTCAAGAGATACTCCTGCCTCAGCCTCCTGAGTAGCTGGGACTACAGGCATGCACCACCATGTCTGAGTAATTTTTTATTTTTTTTTTGCAGAGATAGGGTCTCATTACGTTGTTGCCCAGGCTGGTCTTGAACACTTCAAGCGATCCTCCCACCTTGGCCTCTCAAGCTCTGGGATTGCAGGTGTGAGCCACCACTCCTGGCCCATTGCCTCCCCTTTGCTGTATAATCTTCCCCTGGCTTCCAGGGCACCTCCCTCTTCTAGTTTCCCTTCTCGCTCACTGGTAGCAGCTTACCTGGTTTTTCTATCTCCTTGGACCTCTTATCTTCTCTGTGTACAGTCACACACTGCATAAAGACGTTTCAGTTAATTATGGACTGCATAGACCACAGTGGTCGCATGAGGTATTTCACTGCCTTTCCTATATTTAGATTTGTTTAGATACACAAATACTCACCACCGTGTTCCAGCTGCCTGGAGTATTCAGTACAGTCACAAGCAGTGCACGTTAGGAGCCTGGGAGCAATCAGCTGGAGCATCTCACTGGATGTGTCATAGGTCCTACCATCTAGGTCTGTGACATTCACACAGTGATGACATTGCCTAATGACATGTTTCTCAGGCTGCATCCCTGTTTTAGGAGACGTGCGATGTACTGCCTCCACCCTTAGGAGATTCACATTTGTGTCTTGCCTGCTCCTCTCCCTTGAACTCCAGACCAGTGTTGCGGAAGCAGCGCCTCCTCTGCAGAATTACATGCCTCTGAGCTCGTCCCTGTCTTCCCACAGCCCTCTCCGTCTCATGCTGTAAACCCTGGAGTCACTCTTGACTTTTGCCTTCTCTCCCTTCCGACATCAAATCCATCCGTGATTCTTGCCAAATCCAAATTCAGAACATTCCCAGCACCCTGATGACATCTCACTCCTCTACCTATCTCATCCCGGCTCATTAGGAAGAGCCTCCTAATTGGTCTTTCTGAGTTAGTTAGGGCAGCAACCCTCCTGCTGTAATGTGTCAGATCTTGTCACTTTTCCCTTCAAAACCTTCCAGTGGCCTTCCACCTCATGCAGGAGAAAGCCAAGTTCTCACGCTGGATTACAAGCCCTTAGTGGCCCGCCCCCACTTACCTCTGTGACCTCACCCTAGCCAGGGCTTCTGTGACCTTCCTATGTAGACCATGACCCCCGCACCATTCTCTAGCCCTCGTCTCTGCTTTATTTCTCTCTGTTATACCCACGGAACATACAGGTATTTTATATTTCACTTATTGGTCCTCTGCTTCCTCTTGCTAAAATAGAAACACCACAAGGGCAGGGATTGTTGTCTGTCTTGTCCACTGTTGTGTCTTGATTACATGGGGCGCCTGATACCCAGTGGGTGTTCAGTAAACATTTGCTGAAGGACTTAAGTGGATGAAAGACATCGGTTTCACCTGTTGGCAGGGAAGAGTGTTAACGGTAGGTACAGGCTGGGTGTGGTGGCTCATTTCTCTAATCCCAGTGCTTTGGGAGGGATGGCTTGAGGCCAGGAGTTTGAGACCAGCCTGAGCAACATAACAAGACACCCGTCTCGACAAAAAATGTGAAAAATTATCTGAGTGTGGTAGCACACACCTGTAGACACAGCTACTGGGAAGGCTGAGATGGGAGCATCACATGAGCCTGGGAGGTTGAGGCTGCAGTGAGCTGTGATTGTGCTGCTCTACTCCAGCCTGGGTGACAGAGGGAGACCTCGTTTGAAAAACAAACAAGCAAAACCATAGGTCCTTCCTCTGCTCCATTGCTCCGTCCTCATCTTGGCCTCCCCTTACCACACCACAGAGGCGGGGCAGCTGGCGAGAACATGTGGCCCTGGGATATGCCTGTTTTAAAAACATGGACTTTTTTGTTTTTAATTTATTTATATTTTCATTGAAAATATGAAGAAAATGGTGATTTGAGTTATCATTGGTAGGATTTTGGTGCATTCCTTTTCATTTTTGTTTTGTTTTGAGATGGAATCTCTCTGTCACCCTAGGCTGGAGTGTGGTGGCACCATCTCTGCTCACTGCAGCCTCCCGGGTTCAAGCGATTCTCCTGCCTCAGCCTCCAGAGTAGCTGGGAATACAGGTGTGTACCGCCACATCTGGCTAATTTGTGTATGTTTAGTAGTGACAGGGTTTCAGCATGTTAGCCAGGATGGCCTTTATCTTCTGACCTTGTAATCCGGCAGCCTCGGCCTCCCAAAGTGCTGGGATTACAGGTGTGAGCCACCTCGCCCAGCCTTCCTTTCCTTTCTTTTCTGCCTGTGTGTACAAGCACACATATATTTACAGCCCCAGATGTGTGTTTCTGCACATGCTCGTCTCCTTCGGACAGACGGTGACACCTTGAGGGTAGCGCTGTGCCTGTTCTCCTCTCCAGGTCCTCTCTCAGGTCTGGTGTGGATCAGAGGCACACAGTGGGAGATTATAGGCATGACTGGACAAGTGCGTGGACTGTTTCCTGGTGAGCACCTGTAATCCCTGCAGAGGCAGTCCCCGTGGTTTCTTTGCCTTTTTGGTTCCTAAGCTGCTCAGTGAGGACATCTTTGCCACTTTTGTTTCCCCAGGGTTGTTCCAGAGTCAGGTTTCTCTGCCGCTATGGATGTTTTGGACCCATGATTCTTTGTTGAAGAGGGCTGCTCTGTGCATTGTAGGATGTCTGAGAACAAACCTGGCCCCTACCCACAAGACGCCAGTAACACCCCACTCCAAAGGATGACAACCAAAATGTCTTTGCACATTGCCAAATGTCCCCTCGGGACAGCGGGAGGGAGCAGAATCACCCGAGGGGGGACTGCTGTTCCAAAATGTCTCTCTGGTTTTTTCCTGACTATCTTTCCTTGTTTTTGCTTCCCCTAAATCCTGTGGATTTATTGTCCATTTTATATCCTATTTCCATGCTACCGCCCAAGGGCAGGCCATTGGGGCGCTGATGTGAATTACGGCAGCTGCGTTCTCAGTAGCTGTTTGTGTCTGGCCCACCCCCGCAAGGCCATCTCCCCACTGCTCCCAGGTGGACCATGCCGCCACCCTCTTCACCCATGAATGGCTGCCCTGCTGATTAAACAGCTCCTCAAGTTGAATGAGGTGTCCTGTAGCAGAAAAGGTTTTGTTATTTACCGTGTAGCTGGAGTATCAGCCTTCCTTGGTTCAGTCTGGCGGTGATTTTCAGGCCTTTGCAAGTCTTTGCAAGCTTGTGCTTTCCGTCCTGTCCAGTGGAAAGCGCATGGCCTCGAGGCTCAGGTGGACATAGGTATGAACTAACTCAGCCGTCCGTTCAAGTCTGATTGGCTTGCCTTGGCTATTTAGGTTTTCTGAACTCTGGTTTCTTTACTCTTTGAACAGGAGTAAGGTCATTTTTGAGAATTAAATGTGATAATTTATGTGAATTAGGGCAATGCCTGACCTATATTATGTACTTAGTGTTAGCTCCCTTTTTAACATTTTATTGAAAAAAAGTGCAGGTGTCCAGAAATTGTCCCTTAGATGCTCAAACACCTACTCAGAGTTTGGGCAGAAGAACTGAGTGTTTTGTAATTTGGTTTATTTTGACAGTTGAGACAAAGGAGATCTGAAAATTCACTTATGACAGCGACTTTTACCAAAGAGCTGTTGAGAGCTCTGCAGCTCCAGGCTCCTGGACTTTCCTACACAGTCCTCCCAACTGCGATGTGGGTTCCTCAGTGGCAGAAGTGATGTCCTCCTTGTCTGTGCTCCTCTATCCTCACTGATAATCCCACCACTCAGCATTGCTGCTACTCGGCCATACTGACAAGTTAATAAGCCAGGGACTTCTAAACCGGTTATCATCCCCAGTTCAATAAAGTCAGCCTTGAATTACCACATTTCATTGATATTAAGATGCATTTCAACATATCTGAGGTCAGAATGCATCTCAGAATCAATATTGTATGACAGTTCAATGAGAAGTGCTTTTGTTTCTTAGTGGTACAAAATAATGGTGGATTCTAGAATCAGTAGCATCTTAGGTTTGGTGAAATAAGGTAATTGATCGCTGTTCACTAAGGTGACCTGTTGTCATTTCCTGGTGCCTACCTTGGTGTTCCTGTGGAAATGCACTTTTGTGTTTTGCTGAATAGAATATTTGTTTCCTGTCACCTTCATATTGAACATCCATTAACTGAGAGTTAAAATTGAGAGATGAAATTCTAGGCAAACACTGGATGTCCCATGGACCCTGGACCCTGATACTTGAGCCTGCTACCTGCCTGTGGCCACCTGGGAATCAGCAGTCCAGGATTCTGCCCTTGCATTACTAAGGATCTTGAGCAAATGTGCTTATCAATGCCAGTCTCCCTCTTCTCATTTGTAAATTGATTCACAATGTAACCCCTTCCTATCTCATAGAATTGTTAGGGTCAAACGACGTGGTGTGCAGGAAAGTGCATTACAACCAACGTAAGGTGCTGTTCCGACCTGATTTGCAGAAGGGAACTTGTGACCCACAGACTGACAGAACACAGCCCCAGGTGACTCAGTGTTGATTCATACCTGGCATTTATCTTCTTATTTGTCTATTTCTAGGAGAGAGGCTTTGAAATTATAGAAGCTTGTCTGGCAAGATGAAATAGTATCCCAAAGGATCAAAAAGAAGTTACATCCTATAAATAGAATGCAAGCTTTTTTTCTTTTTTCATTTTATACTTTCCTGTTTCACTGCCTTGGCATTGGAAAATGTGGCGCAAAATATTGTTAACATTAACACAAATATGTTTGTCATGAAAGAGTAAGTCTAATTTCTTATGTACAGTGCTTTAAAAAAGTCAAGCTCTGAAGTGCAAAGGGTGCTGGCTTAATCTTGGCTCCAGAACCTCACTGGCAGTGCAACCACCACACAGAGGTGACCTTGAGCAAATCACCCAAACTTTCTTGACCCCAGTTTCCTCATCTGCTAAAATCTTAAAAGGTTGTTGTAAGGATGAAATGAAATGAATAGAAAGCACTTACAGTATAAATGCATGCAGGGCCTTGCACTTAGAAGGCACCAGAAGATGTTGGCTCTTACGCTTCTGAACAACCACAGAACATGCTGTTGTGCAATTGCCAGTGACTGGTTCTGCTGACAAAATCAAAAGCTTGGTATGTCTGGGAAGAAGGAATAGAGTGGTGTTATTTTCATGCTTAACCATGGCATTAATAAGCTACACAAACGTGTCAGTTCAACAATAGCCTGACCTAACTAAGGTTGCATTTTTGACACATATAGCGTGTTATATAGTAACCAAATCAAGAATCCTGGTCAAAACCTTACCAGACAGCTTTAAAACATTTCCTTTCAAATGAGATTCTTGAAGTTCATTGTTACCCACTCCGTGGGCTGAAGTTGTAAGCAGCATCCCACTTTCATGCTTAAAAGCCTAGGAGACCTGGCCAGGCATGATGGCTCATGCCTATAATCCTAGCACTTTGGGAGGTTGAGGTGGGTGGATCACCTGAGGTCAGGAGATCGAGACCAGCTTGGCCAACATGGTGAAATCCCGTCTCTAATAAAAATATAAAAATTAGCCAGGCGTGGTGGCAGGTGCTTGTAACCCCAGCAACTTGGGAGGCTGAGACAGGAGAATCACTTGAACCCAGGAGACGGAGGTTGCAGTAAGCCAAGATGATGCCATTGCACTCCAGCCTGGGCAACAAAGCGAGAATCCCATCTCAAAAAAAAAAAGCCTAGAAGACCTTCCCTCAAAAAATGTGCTGTGGGGAAATGGTGTCCTACTGATCTCTCGGGTTCAGTATGAAATACAGACTTCTGAGAACATATCACGAACCTCCTTTCACAGTTGAGAGAAAGTCTTAGTGTGAAATTCATTAGCTCCATGCAGTGTGCAAAATTCATTAGCTTCACACACTCTGCCCTCTCTGTGTTTCTTTCTCCACTCCCTGCCCTGTGTTGCCACAGCTGAAAGATGGAGATACTATTGACTTTTTATTCTTAATCAACTTTATTGAAGTATAACTTACATACAATAAAATTCACACAGTGTACATGTACAGGTCATTAAATGTGGACGAATATACACACTCATGCAACACCAGCCCAATCAAGATGTGTGTGCTTCCCCACAAATCTCCTTGTCTCCCTTCCCCATAGCCACACCCCACCACCACCCCAACTCAGGCACCCACTGACCTGATTTGTGTTATTTGAGATTACTTTTGCCTGTTCTGGAATTTCGCATGAATAGAATTATACCAGAATTATGTTTTTTTTTTTCCCAGCTTTTTGGTGTTTGGCCTCTTTTGCTCAGATAGTATCTGTGGGATTTATCTAGGTTGTTGCAGGTATCAGTAGTTCATTCTTTTTTTTTTTTTTTTTTGAGAGAGGGTCTTGCTCTGTCACCCAGGCCATAGTGTATTGGTAAAATCGTGGCTTACTGCAAACTCCTGACCTCAAGCGATCCTCCCCCCTCAACCTTCTGAGCGGCTAAGACTATAGGTGTACGCCACCATGCCTGGCTAATTTTTAAAAATGTTATAGAGTGAGGGTCCCACTATGTTGCCCAGGCTGATCTCAAACCCCTGGCCTCAAGCAATTCTCCTTCCTCAGCCTCCAAAAGTGCAAGCCACTACACCCAGCCCAGAGAATTATTGAGTACCTTTCACTTAGTTTTATGCTAACATTTTACATAACCATAGTACAATGACCAAGAAGAAGAAATTAACATTGTTACAGTATTGTTAATTAATTTATAGACCTTCTTCCAATTTCATCAGTTTTTCCCTGATATCTTTTTCTGGCCCCAGATTCAATCCGGTGTCTCACATTAAATTTAGTCATCATTTCTTCTTAATCTCCTCCAGTGTGTGACAGTACCTTAGTGTTACTTTTGTCTTTTATTACCTCAACCTTTTTCTTTGAGACAGAATCTCCCTCTGTCACCCAAGCTGGAGTGCAGTGGTGCGATCTTGGCTCACCACAACCTCCACCTCCTGGGTTCAAGCGATTCTCCTGCCTCAGCCTCCCAAGTAGCTGGGACTATAGGTGCGAGCCACCACCAGCTAATTTTTTTTTATTTTTAGTAGAGTCAGGGTTTTGCCATGTTGGCCAGGCTGGCCCTGAACTCCTGACCTCATTTTTGAAGATACATTTATAAGATGTTCCTCTCTCAATTTGGGCTTGTCTGATGTTTTCTCCTGATTAGAATGTACTTATACAGTTCTGGCAAGCATATCACAAAAGTGGATATTGTATTCTTCTCAGTGCATCATATCACGGAGTGCATGATGTGATATTACTAGTGACATTAACTTTTGATCATTTAATGTAATTTTTGATTTGGTTTTGTTTGTCTACCGTGTTGCTATTTTATTTCCATTATTCTCCCTCCCCACCACACCCTATGGTAGCGGTTCTAGGGCTAACTATATGCGTCCTTAACTTTCAGCGTTTATTTAGCATCAATATTGCACCTCTTCCCAGGCCACACTTCACTGATGTAATAAACTCACCACAGTATATTCTATTTACCTCCCCTGACTGAGCAGATTGTCTATCTTAAAATATATGTCTGACAATCTGCCACATGTTAACTTTTGCTTTAGTCTGTGGTCTCTTAGTAAATTTTGAAAGGACTGGAAAGTATTTTATATTTACCCACTTATTTACCATTTCAGGTGCTCGTTATTCTTTTCTGTAGATCCAGGTTTCCAGCCTGACGGGTATCCCATATGTAGCATTTCTCAAAGTGCAGATCTGCTGATAACAAATTATCTCAACTTTCATTTATCTGAGAACATCTTTATTTCATCCTTGTTTTTGAAAGATATTTTTGCTGGATATAAACATTGTTTTTCTTTTCTTTCGGCACTTTAAAAGCATTATTTAAAAAGTCTCATTTTTGGTATGGGCACTGTGGCTCATGCCTGTAATCCCAGCACTTTGGGAAGCTGAGGTGGGTGGCTCATGTGAGCGGAGGAGTTTGAGATCAGCCTGGGCAACATGGTGAAATCTCATCTCTATTTTTAAAAAATTAGCTAGGCATGGTGGTGCACAACTGTGGTCCCAGCTACTCAGGAAGCTGAGTGGGAGGATCACTTGAGCCCAGAGAAGTTGAGGCTTCAGTGAGCCAAGGTCGCACCACTGCTCTCCAGCCTGGATGAGAGAGTGAGACCTTGTCTCAAAAACAAAAACAAACCCCCAAAATCTCTCTCTTTTTTTTTTTTGAGACAGAGTCTCACACTGTCACCCATGCTGGAGTGCAGTGGCGTGATCTTGGCTCACTGCAACCTCCACTTCCCAGGTTCAAGTGATTCTCCTGCCTCAGCCTTCCGAGTAGCTGGGATTACAGGCACCCGTCACCACGCCCAGATAATTTTTTGCATTTTTAGTAGAGACGGGGTTTCACCATGTTGGCCAGGCTGGTCTTGAACTCCTGACCTCACTATTCACCTGCCTCAGCCTCCCAGAGTGCTGGATTACAGCCATGAGCCACTGCACCCTGCCAACCTCTAGTTTTTTAATAAGTCGACTGTCTTTTTTTTTTTTTTTTTTTTTTGGCTCACCTTCAACTGTCTTGATCGAGTTACAGACTGTCTTCTTTTAAATCATCATTCTCTGTTCATAATATGTCATCCCTCTCCAGTTCTGCTTTCAAGATTTTATGTTTATTTTTTAGCAGTTTGACTGTAGTGTGTCTGGGCACGGTTCTTTTTTTGTGTATATTTCCTGGAGTTTGGTGAGCTTCTTAGATCTGTAAGTTAGTGGTTTTCATTAAATTTCGTAAAATTTTTGCCATTATTTATTCAAAAATTTTTTTCTAACTCATTCCCTTTCTCTCATCCTGATGCTTTCAATTCTACTTATATTAGACTGATTGATACTGTCACTCAGGTTCCAGAAATTTGGTTAATTTTTCTTTAATCCATTTTTTCCTTCTGTTATTCAGATTCAATAATTTCTGTTGATATCTCAAGGTTCACTGACACTTTCTTCTATCATCTCCAATTTCCTGTTAAGATTATCCGGTGAATTTTTCATTTTAGTTGTCATGGTCTTTAGTTCTTGAATTTTTATTTGGTTCTTTTATAGTTTTCACTTCTCTGCCGAAATTCCCTGTTTATTTTTATGATAAGACCATATTTTTATAAAATTCTTTGAACATATTTTCCTTTCCCTATTTAAAAATATTTCTGATAGCTGCCTTAAAGTATTTGTTAGCTAAGTTCAACATCTAGGCAATGTCAAGTATCTTTTGGCTATTTTTTCTCAACATTTTCCTGTTTGTTTATTTATTTATTGGTCTAAGAGTTGTTTTTGTTTTTGTTTTTTTTGAGACAGGGTCTTGTTCTGTCACCCAGGCTGGAGTGCACTGGTGCAATCATAGCTCACTGCAGCCTCAATCTCCCAGGCTCAAGTGATCCTTCCACCTCAACCTCCCAAGTAGCTGGGACTCCAGGCAGGCACCACCATGTCTGGCTAACTTTTTTTTTTTTTTAAGTAGAGACAAGGTTGCCCAGGCTGGTCTCAAACCCTTGAGCTCAAGACATCCTCCCACCTTGGCGTCCAAAGTGCTGGGATTTGTAGGTGTGAGCCAGCACAGCCTGCTGGTCTAGTGATTTTTGATTAAATATTATACAGTGTGATGTATTTTTTAAACTCTGGGTTTTATCATTCTTCTTTGAAGTGTGTTGATTGTTGTTTTTGCAGGTAGTGCAGCGACTAGCTGATCACTTCATGCCAGTGTAGGCTTGGTTGGACACTTTGTGTGGCTCTGTAAAAAGCACAAACTTTAACTTGATGGGACTCAACTTCTAATTCCACCTTTCCTGTAGGTCTTGTTAGGGCTTAGTTTTAGACTTTATTTGATAGGGTCTAGATGATGTCTTAATCATAGGTCATGCTCCTTATCTTACGGCATGTCTCAGCTGGATTCCGGGAGTGTTAACTGCTACTTGCTTTAAAAAATATATAACAGTTTTATTGAGATATATTTCACATACCATAGAATTTACTCATGTCAAGTGTACAAGTGGATGGATTTTGATATATTACAAAGTTGTGCAGCCACCAACATAATCAATTTTAGAATGTTTTCATCCTCCCCAAAAGAAACTCATACCCATTAACAGTCACTCCCCGTTTCTTTCCAACTCCCTCACCACAACCTACTTTTCATCTCTGTTGATTGGCCTGTTCTGGATGTTTCATAAAAGTTGAACCATATAATATGTGATCTTTGTGACTTCCTTCTTTCACTCAGTATAATGTTTACAAGGCTCATCCATGTCGTATCATAGCATGTATTAGTACTTTGTTTCTTTTTGTCGCCAAATAATATTTCATTGAATAGGGATATTACCTTTTATTTATTTATTTTTGAGACGGAGTCTCCCTTTGCTGCCCAGGCTGCAGTTCAGTGCTGCAATCTCAGCTCACTGCAACCTCTGCCTCCCGGGGTCAAGCGATTCTCCTGCCTCAGTCTCTTGAGTAGCTGGGATTACAGGGCGCCCCCCTACCACGCTCAGCTAATTCTTGTATTTTTAGTAGAGGCAGGGTTTCACCATGTTGTTCAGGCTGGTCTCAAACTCTGACCTCAAGCGAGCCACCCGCCTCAGCCTCCCAAAGTGCTGGGATTACAGACGTGAGCCTCCGCCTTTATTTAGCTTTTTATCAGCTGACAGACTCTAAGGTTGTCTCTACCTTTGGGCTATCATGAATAATGCTGTGTCAACATCTGTGCTTATGTGTTTATGTGGAAGTGGAAATACGTTTCATTTCTTTTGGGCAAATACTTGGGGATGGAATTGTTGGGTCATATGGTAACTCTATGTTTAATGTTTTGAGGAAATAGTCAACTGTTTTTCAAAGTGGCTGTACCATTTTACAATTCCACAAGCCGTGTGCAAGGGTTCCAGTTTCTTCACATCCTTGTCAACACTTGTTATTATCTTTTTTATTGTAGCATCCCTAAAGGGTATTGCTGTGGACTGAATTGTGTTCCCTCTAAATTCATATGCTGAAACTCTAACCCCCATGTGATAGTGTCTGGGAATGGAGCCTTTGAAAGGTAATTAGGATTACTAATCATATCTCTTGATAGGATGGGTGCCCTGTGAGGACACCAAGAGAAGCCAGGAAGAGGGTCCTTACCAGAAGATGATAGTTCTGGCCCCATGATATCAGACTGCCAATCTCTAGAACTGTGGGAAAACATTTTGTTATGGCAGCCTAAGCAGAGTGGAAATGCATTTCATTATGGCCTTCATTTGCATTCCCCGGTGGCTAATGTGGAACGTCTCTTCATGTGCTTATTGGCCATTTGAATATCTTCTTTGGAGAAATGCCTCTTCAGATCCTTTGCCCACTTAAAAAATTAGGTTTTATTCTTGAGTTGTAAGAGTTCTTACATGATTCACAAATAGTTGTTCCCATTTTGTGGGTTACGTACTTTTGGGTAACTTGCTTGCTCCACTGAAGACAAAAGTTTGCAACGTGTTAGGTAGCTGAGATTGATCTCTGAGGCAGCCTGCATTAGTTATTGGTGAAGGAAGTAACCTGAATGTCTTTAGACAATCTCATCAAGCCGTGATAAATTGACAAAATGTAAATCTTCATATATTTGGCATATTGAATATTGTTTTCTTATATAATAAGTAGAAAACATTATCAGTCATTACTAACTGATGTCACTGGGGTTTCAGGAGCTCAGAAACCTAACGACTTTCCTTTGGGACAGATGACTTGTGCATCAAAGCCCTGTCTGACAATTGGCTTATTGAATCAGAGCACTGACTAAGTGAGACACCTGCTGGTTAGACCTCAGGGATTTTAGGGATATTCAAGTTCCATGAGAATTTGAATTTATGCCCATAATATCTTTTCACAAATTTTAGATGTTTAGGGGGAAGTGAAAGTCCTCCAAAATAAAAGCAAACTTTTTGGAATGGAAGTATTTATCATTATATGTTGTGACAACTCTGCTGTCTCTTCTCCCAAAATACTACATGGTATGTGTCTTTTAAGGAAATGTGATTAGCGAGACCCCCATCTCCACAAAAAAAAATTATCCGGGTGCAGTGGCTCACACCTGTAATTCTAGCACTTTCAGAGGCTGAGGCAAGAGGACTGTGTGAAGCCAGGAGGTCGAGGCTGCAAGGAGCTATGACTGTGCCACTGCACTCCAGCCTAAGTGACAGAGCAAGACCATCTTATAAATAAGGAAGAATGGAAGTTAATTTAGTTTTATATTTCATGATACCTTGTAAGATAATTGGAGCTAATCAGAGATAATACAAAATTCTAATTGAGCATTACTATCTTGTTAAACACCCTGAAATGCATTTCTAGGAGTCACATTTCAACGGCATGCCTGTCAGTGGCGAGTGAGGTCTCCCTCTCCATGCATGGCTGGCCTTTTTTTAATTTTTATTTTTTTGAGACGGAATCTTGCTCTGTTTCCCAGGCTGGAGTGCAATGGCGCAATCTCGGCTCACTGCAACCTCTGCCTCCCAGGTTCAAGTGATTCTCCTGCCTCAGCCTCCCAAGTAGCTGGGACTTCGGGTGTGAAGTAGAGACGGGGTTTCACCATGTTGGCCAGGATGGTCTCAATCTCCTGGCCTCATGGTCCGCCTGCCTTGGCCTTCCAAAGTGCTAGGATTACAGGCGTGAACCACCGCGCCCCGCCCTGGTTGCCATTTCAATCAGCCAGCAACCGTGGAGTCTATGGGAAGCATTTTCCAAGAGCAGTTAATAAGATGATAATGCTTTGCGTGTGTGCGTGACTCGAGCAAATCGCTTCCTCCTGCCATTTGCCTGCTGGTGTGGTGGTGAGAATGCTTTGAGCTTGGATTAAAGATGAGGTAGACCGGTCCTGACTTGAGGACATCTGGATTTGAGACCCAGCGGTCTGACTTGAGGCTCACACTTGGCTTTCGTGAGTAGCAGTTTCTTTGGGGGCTAACGTATGCTCTGCCATTTCCCTGAGGTGCTGTGAGGATCAAATGAAGTGATACACGTGAGAGGCCGTGAACACTGCACTCATTCCCACAAACCTGAAGCCTCGTGGAGGTGCTGCTAGGATTATTTTCCACCGGGTTGCCCTGACTGCCCCTATTGGGACGAGCAGCTGGAGAAGCAGGAGGCCTCGGAGGACAAGGGAGCTTCCCACTTTGGGACTTTCGCAAGGTCTCCAAACTGATGGACTTCGTGGCTCCAGGTTGTTTCTGTCCAGTCCTGTTTACTGAGCATTCTGTCTGACATGTAACTTCCACTGGATGGCTTCTGTGGTCTCAGGAGGTCTGTGAATCCTGTGTTCTTAACTTGCTGTCATTTCAGAACTGCAGGGGCTTGTCAGCATTTCGGCATGGTAGATCCATTTAATCCTTATGGAGTTTCTCTTTGGCTGTGTCCCTGGGGACACATTTTCTGTCAGCCACCCCCTATTAAACATGCATACAGACCTCAGGTTCAGGATTTAGGAGGGTACGTGAGGTGAAGTGAATTAAATGAATTCCTGTGGGGAGCTGTTTGCCCTCCAACGTACTCTGCACTTTCTTCAGAGGCGATCTTTCTTCAAAGGAGAAATAAAAGCCCTTTTTAGGACAGATAACTGGGCAATGTGGCTCACACTCATGCCACAGCTAAGTGTGTAAGATTGGGCTTGTACTGTGTTTGGTTGTTACAGCAGGAGTCAAATCAGGTCTCCCGAAACGCAACTGGCGCTGCTCAGCAATGCATCGTCTTGTCAGGGTCCTCCTGCAATGGTGCTTAGGTGGTTATAGTTGTGATGAAAGCTTTTGTTTCCACAAACTTGTAAATTCACCAGTCTCTCTCACAGAGACCCTGAACACCGCCACGGAGAGGAGAGTTGGGTGTCTGACATTGGCTCTGAGCCTCTGCCGTCCACCCTTTGCCCTCTGGTGCAGCTGGCTTTGGCGCCCATGTGGTTAGTGCCTTGGCAGTCACACTGATGTGGTTTCACAGTGAGGATGCTCATGCACCGGGGACTGAGGACTCATGTCCCTCTGTTCATGTTGGTGCTGCAGAGCTGGCTGGGGCACCCCAGGTGGGGATGTGAAAAGGCCGAGCCGCCCAGGAGTGGCTCATTAGTTTAAGGCTTCCCCGGGTGTGCTTGCTGCTGGCAAGGAGGGGTCACCACTTGGGTGACTGTCAGCCACCTCTATCCAGGGTACTACAATCAACCATCCACTCTTCTTTCCGCTTCCTTTGGTACCTTTTTCTCATTATCCTCTTCAATGTGGCAGGCACAAAGTTAGCTACTAAAAATGCAAAAGGTGCCATAAGAAGAGGGGTGCTTTTGATAGAGAGTGTTTAATCCAAGAAGGATTTTCTTACTCTTCATTTTATGGCAATATTCTATAACATGACTGAGGCATAGTTCTTGCCTTTCAGGAGGTTATATTCTAAGTGGAAATTTTAAAATTGCATATAGTACTATATTACAAGGCAGAACCATTTTGCAGCTCTAAGACCCTGGGAAAGTTGCTGAACTTCTCTGAGTTTGAACTTCCTCCTCCTTAAAGGGGCTATGAAAATTCACCTCAAAGGGTTATTATGACATAATCACATAAGAATGGAATAAGAATGTTTTTCTTTCAATTGATGTGTATCATCTTTTCAGATGGCTACTATGTTATTGGGACATAAGTTCTTATTAACTTGTTTGTATTTCACTGCTTAATAAAGGGGACTACTAAGTATTTCTTTTGGCCTAGAGACTCTATGTAAAAATTACTACAATGCTAAAGACAACATGAACCAAGTTCATTGACTCTAAGATGCCATTGATTTATACTTTACTTTTATTTTATCTTATTTTATTTTTTGAGACAGAGCCTTGCTCTGTCACCCAGGCTGGAGTGCATTGGCACAATCTTGGCTCACTGCAACCTCTGTCCCCTGGGTTCAAGTGATTCTCCTGCCTCAGCCTCCTGAGTAGCTGGAAATACAAGCATGTGCCACCACACCCAGCTAATTTTGCATTTTTGGTAGAGATGGACTTTCTCCATGTTGGTCAGGCTTGTCTCGAACTCCTGAACTCAGGTGATCAGCCCGCCTCAGCCTCCCAAAGTGCTGGGATTACAGGTGTGAGCCACGAAGAAAGAAAAACAGTGCCAATTTCCTATACAATAATGCCTTTAAGAGAGTATTTTCAAACATGTGAGTTAGTCATGCCAGCTCTGCACTTTCTTTCATCTGTTCTGGGGGGACTTGTCCATTTTTCTTGCCTCCAGACATATTGTTTGGCCTGTGATATGGTTTGGCTCCACGTCCCACCCATATCTCACATTGAATTGTAATTCCCAATGTTGGAGGTAGGAACTGGTGGGAGTTGATTAGCTTAATAGGGGTAACAGGGGTGTTTCTAACAGTTTAGCCCCAACCCCCTAGTGCTGTCTCATGATAGAGTTCTCACAAGACCTGATTGAAAGTGTGTGGCACCTCTTCACCCCTTCTGCTAGCCATGTGAAGATGTGGTTGCTTCTCCTTTGCCTTCTACCATGATTGTAAGTTTCCTGAGGACTCCCAGAAGAATAGCCTGTATAGCCTGCAGAACTGTGAGCTGATTAAACCTCTTTTTTTTTTTTTTTTAATAAATTTCCCAGTCTCAGGTATGTCTCTATAGCAGTGTGAGAACAGACTACTACAGAAAATTGGTACCAGGAGTAGGGTATTGCTATAAAGATACCTGAATATGTGGAAGCAACTTTGGAACTGGGTATCGGGTAAAGGTCGAAATAGTTTGGAGAGCTTGGAAGAAGATAGGAAAATGAGGGAACTTCCTGGAGACTTGTTGAATGGTTGTGACCAAAATGCTGATAGTGATATGGACAGTGAAGTCCAGCCTGAAGTAGTCTCAGATGGAGATGAGGAACTTATTGAACACTGGAGTAAAGGTCATTCTTGCTATACTTTACCAAAGAGACTGATAGCATTGTGCCCCTTCTCTGGGGATCCGTGGAACTCTGAAATTGAGAGAGATGATTTAGGGTATCTGGCAGATAAATTTCTAAGCAGCAAAGCATTCAAGATGTGACCTGGCTTCTAACAGCCTATGTTCTTATTCATAAGCAAAGAGATTATCTTAAACTGGAACTTATATTTGAAAAGAAAGCAGGCCAGACACGGTGGCTCACACCTGTAATCTTAGCACTTTGGTAAGCTGAGTCAGGTGGAATCACTTGAGGTCAGGAGTTTGAGACCAGCTGAGCAATATGGTGAAACCCTGTCTCTACTAAAAATACAAAAAGTTGGCCAGGCTTCATGATGCATGCCTATAATTCCAGCTACCTGGGAGGCTGAGGCACAAGAATTGCTTGAACCCAGGAGGCAGAGTTTGCAGTGAGCCATGATCACACCACTGCATTCCAGCCAGGATGACAGAGTGACTCTGTCTCAAAAAAAAAAAAGAAAAAAAGAAAAGAAAAAAAAAGAAAGCATAGCATAAAAGTTTGGAATTTGCAGCCTAAACATTTGGTAAAAAAGAAAATCTCATTTTCTGGGGAGGAATTCAAGGCAGCAGATATTTTTCTAAGTAAAGAGGAGCCAAATGTTAATAGTCAAGACAATGGGAAAGACGTAGCTCTAGGGCATTTCAGAGCCCTTTGTGGCAGCCCTTCCCATCACAGACCTGGAGGCCTAGCAGGAAAAAATGGTTTTATGGACCAGGCCCAGGGCCCTGCTGCTCTGTGCAGCCTCAGGACATGGCACCTGCATCACAGCTGCTCCAGCTCCAGCTGTAGCTAAAAGGGCCCCAGGTATGTCTCAGACCACTGCTCCAGAGGGTGCAAGCCACAAGCCTTGGCAGCTTCCATGTGGTGTTAAGACTGCAGGTGTGGAAAAGACAAGAGTTGAGGCTTGGGAGTCTCTGCTTAGATTTCAGAGGATTTATGGAAATACCTGCATGTCCAGACAGAAGTCTGCTGCAGGGGCAGTGCCCTCATAGAGAACCTCTACTGGGGCAGTGTGGTGGGGAAATGTGTGGTTGGAGCCCCCACACAGAGTCCCAACAGGGCATTGCCTAATAGAGCTCTGAGGAGAGGGCCACCATCCTCCAGACCCCAGAATGGTAGATCCATTGACGGCTTCTATTGTGTGCCTGGAGAAGCTGCAGGCACTCAACACCAGGCCATGAAAGGAGCCATGGGGACTGTACCCTGCAGAGTTACAGAGGTAGAGCTGCCCAAGGCCTTGGGAGCCCACTACTTGCATCAGTGTGGCCTGGATGTGAGACATGGAATCAAAGGACATTATTTTCAAGCTTTAAGAATTAATGACTGACTGCTGGGTTTCAGACTTGCGCAGGGCCTGTAGCCCCTTTGTTTTGGCCTATTTCTCCCTTTAGGAATGGGAGCATTTACCCAATCCCTGTACCCCCATTCACCTTGGAAGTAACTAACTTGCTTTTGATTTTATAGACTCATAGGTGAAAGGGACTTGCCTTGTCTCAGTGTAAGAGACTCTGGACTTGCACTTTTGAGTTAATGCTGGAATGAGTTAAGACTGTGGGGGACTGTTAGGAAAGCATGATTGTGTTTTGAAATGTGAAATGACATGAGATTTGGGAGGGGCCAGGGACAGAATGATATGGTTTGGCTCTGTGTCCCCACCCAAATCTCACATTGAATAGTAATTCCCAATGTTGGAGGAGGGGCCTGGTGGGAGGTGATTGGATCAATGAGGGTGGTTTCTAATAGTTTAGCACCATCCCCCTAGAGCTATCTTGTGATAGAGTTCTCCTGAGATCTGATTATTTGAAAATGTGTGGCACCTTCATCTTCCCCCAGGCTCCTGTTTGCCATGGGAAGACAAGCCTTCTTCCCCATACCTTTCCCTCATGATTGTAAGTTTTCTGAGGTCTACTCAGAAGCAGAACCTGTGCAGCCTGCAGAACCATGAGCCAATTAAACCTCTTTTCTTTATAAATTACCCAGTCTCAAGTATGTCTTTATAGCAGTGTGAACAGATGAATACAGCTTGTGATAAGCAGATCTTAGTGAGAGGTAACCAGGCTTCTCTGCCTATGGGTATCCTCCTTTCTTACGTCTCAAGAAGCTTTTTGTTGCTGATTTGCATGAAAATAATGGAATTTTGGTCACTCCTCCAATGAAAACATTTGATTCACTAATGTAAAATGTAGGTTCATGCCTTTCTGTGTACAATTGAAACTTTGTGTTTCAATGCCGAATCATGCTGTCATCTTTTTGATGACATGGCAATTAAAATCGGCGTGTTTACACCACCAAAGCACATTACTCAGTTGGAGTGACAAGAACAGGACAACGAGGACCAAGTTCTGCCATTTGGAGACAGTAACAACTGTGTTTTGACTATGGTTTGGCTGCCAGCATGAAATTCCTATTTGGATTCTGGAGTCATTAGCTGGGATGAGATATGTGCTTGTGTCATCTTGAATGCCCACTTTAGCTGACTGGTGGTGGCCTCCCAGGACCGTACACTTCATTTGGGAGGATTGTGAGGCCATCCGCGGGAAAGAACTTCCTTGCTCCATCACTCATGTCCTCCAGTTGGTCTCCAGGTGAGGAAGAGGTGGGGCATGTGTTTAAGGATGAGGATTTGCCCTCCCAGCCTTAGAGACAATTCAGAAGGCCACTGTAATTGCGGTCAGGGCAGCACAGTGAGAGGGCAGAGTGGCACAGATGTAAAAGATCATTGAGGAAGATGTCGGACTTGCCATTGAAGTAGACATGAGAGGTGGCTGCAGCTTTGAGCCTGGCTGACCGGCAGCACGAGGCTGGAGCAGTGGTGTGAATAACTCAGTTAGGGGCTGGATGGAGGAAAGGGTGGATGGAGCCATTTTTGGACCTGCTGACTTTGAGGTGGCCAGTCTATCCAAGCAGTTATAAATGTGGCACTGGAACTTCTTTCAAGAAGTTTGACAAATCATAGAGATTGGCTAGTAATTGGAGGGAGCAGCAGTGTCCAAGAAAACATGGAGGCAGGTTGGCAGGGGCCTAAGGTGTGCTAGAGAGGAGGGTGATTCGTGGGGCAGGGTCCTAGCACTGCAAGAGAGGAAGGGATCGAGACTCAGGTGATGGAGTTAGCCTGGAATTACTCATGTGACATGGGTCGATTACAGGTACCCAGCCCCTTGCTCTTCAGTGGGCTGAGCTGTGCATTAGCCCTTCCTCTCTCCGACTTTTCACCCCATGGTTCTCTGGCCCCTCTCTCGTTGGGCCTGAGTGTGCTTTCTTGCTAGGCCCTCCTGGCTTGCACATCGTGCTGTGCCATGGTTCTTTCTCTCCATTCCAGTGGCCCCCAAGGGAACAGGTTTCCCCTGCCATGAAGTAGAGGCCATTCTCCTTACAGCCTCCTGATCCCTATCTAAGCCTTTCTTGGTGCCCAAAGAATTTCTGTGAAGCTGTCTCATGCTTTCCAAACTTTCTTAAGTTACTAGATCCTTTTCTTCTTCCAATCAGAATCTTTCAACCAGTATGCCTTCCTCTCAGGCCTTTTCTTTCCCCTGCTTTCTGTGTTATTGTCCCGCTCGTGGCCCTCTGGCCTCCGTGGACCCTTTTCATCATCACACTTCATAAAGTCATGCCTGCTTCTGGTTTTGAAGCCTTCTCAGAATCAATGTTAGTATATCTAAAAATCCAAGTATATTTTGGTCACTCAAGTTCCAGCCCTGTGACTTATTCTCAAGCCATAAAGCAGTGGATTTTAATGGCTGAAAAGTCAGCTGGAAATCGTCTAATCCAGCGCTTCCCAACATCTGTTCCTCCTGAGAAATTCATAGGCACATGCAGGAAAAAAAGGTTGTGTGATCAAGTAAGTTTGAGAAATGCTGGTTTCAACCAAATTAAACGCATTTTTTAAAACCACAGAGCTTTAATGTGTTTGTATGCCATGTGACTCCCTCAGGAGCAGGAGGGAGTATATCCCTTGCTTATTTGACTGTGGAACCCTTGGTCACAGCGTGTCACTGATCTAATCCTCTGCCATGTTTAGTGGACAAGCACACTTGCACATCTGAGCATCTGATGTCAGTCGCTGACGTTTCTCAGGTGCTGTGGCTCTAACAGGAGCCGTTGTGACAGCCTCTTGCTGTGATGTTTGTGAATCTTTAACTGTGCGTTTAGCAACAGTTCTTCTCTGCTGTGAAATGATGCCAAGGGAAAAGTGAGCTGAACTTTCCCAAATGAAAAATAAGAATTAGACGCACAATCGGGTGGGACCACAGCCAGTGACACCCCTTTTACTAGGGAGCACTGAGCAGCACACTGTGGCCCCAGGAGGAAGCTGGACTCTGACTCCTGAGCTAGAGTTCCAAGCCTTTCCTGATTCAATTCCATTTCCCACATCCCTCCTGGATGGACCTGGCATCACAGCAGTGCAGAGCCGCCTGCCACTTTCCTGAGCATGATGCCGGATGAGCCACCCTGGTGGCCCTGGTGATGCCCTGCCTCTGTTGGCTGTGTCCTTTTGCAGCCGCAGGCCTGGGAGACGACCATGTTTACTCAAGATTCACACCTCCCGACCTCTCCAAGTGGGCTGCTTTCTCCTCCGAGCTCCCAAAGACATCTGTGCACAAGTTCTGATATCGAACCTAGCACACTCCTTTAACATTTGGTTTCAGTTTGTCCTCCTCAGTGGACCCCTGTCTTTGAGGGCAGGAACCCCTTTCCATTTACTACTGTGCCCATGGCCCTGCGCTCATGAAGGGCTTGGCCTGGGGCAGGTTGAGGCAAATTTTGTTCAACGAACAAGCCCTCACTGGTGAGGCTGACTGGCCAGCAGATGCTGCAGGAGAGCTACCCGTGTGTGAGGTCCGTGGAAGGCTTTCCGAGACAAATGGCATTTGAGAACGACTTGGAGGAAACCCCTGGACTGGCAAGTGAGAGAGGGAAACACCCTTCCAGGTGAGGGCAGAGTGGAAAGGGGGGATGATAGAGGTGTGGCAGGGAACAAGTGAACAAAGGTGGCGGGAGAAATTCCATCCTGGGCAGAGCAGAGAAGCCAGGTGGGGTAGAGGAGTGAGGGAGAGCAGCAATCGGGCGGAAGAAAGGGTGGAAGAAAGGCCTTGATGGAGAAGTGCCGGGAGCTGGACAGGGCCATGCGGCTGCAGGGGCACAGTTCCCATATGGCCTCCAGCTGCCCATCGGTTTTCTGGCAGTCCCTCGCCCAGATGTTTGCATAATGCCCAGGCCAGGTGCTGCCTGGCTCTCAAACATTTACATAACTGAAACCATCTCAGAGCAGGTTGTATTTTTAGCCAGGGGCTCCAGCTGTGCTAGGCGATTGTTCCAGTTATCCTGGTTACTGGAGTGGCAGGGAGGCTCTTGTAGGTGAGTAGGCATTAAATTCTCATTCTGACTTGCCTCTGACAGGCTCGGACGCTGGGAAAGCCACCCGACCCTTCTAGATCACCTGGCTGAGTGGCAGAGGGAGAAGTGTTGCAGTCTGAGTTTGGTGTCTTTCTGAGGGGCAATGGTAGAAGTTTCCCTTCCGTGGCAGTGGGAGGGAGAGGGCCAGTTGGGAGAGTCCTGATTTCTCCTTGATGATGGGCGTTGGGTCCTAACCCACTGGAACAGTTTATCAGCTTCATTGATCCCTAGTGGTGCAGGGTAAAACCTGTTACATAAGGTCACAGTACAAAAAGGACTCATATGTCTTTGGTTTTTAGACTAAGTTTCTCTCTTGTTACCCAGGCTGGAGTGCAGTGGCGTGATCTCGGCTCACTGCAACCTCCATCTCCCTGGTTTGATTCTCCTGCTTCAGTCTCCTGAGTAGCTGGGATTACAGGTGGCCACCACCACACCTGGCTAATTTTTGTATTTTTACTAGATACGGGGTTTCACCATACTGGCCAGGCTGGTCTCGAACTCCTGACCTCAGGTGATCCACCAGCCTTGGCCTCTCAAAGTGCTGGGATTATAGGCATGAGCCACTGTGCCTGGCCTCATACGTCTTTTGACCCATGGGGTGCTGCTAGCTATCAAATTGGGCAGTCAATTGTGGGATGCATTCCTTTCAGTGTTGGGTTGTATCTGCTCAGTCATTCATTGAGCTGAAGAAGCTTTATGTTCCAACAGGGACTCATGAAAAAGACCTTCAGTTTCTTCAATTATCAGATAGGTTCACAAACATTATTGTTTTTTTAAAAAATTATGGTAAAATGTACTTAACAAAATTTTCCATTTTTAACCATTTTTAAGTGTACGGTTCTGTGGCATTAGGCACATTCACATTGTTGTGTAATCATCACCACATCTACCTACAAAACTTTTCCATCTTCCCCAACTGAAATTCTGTTCAGAATTAACACCATTGTTTAATTAACATTAAACAATAACTTCCCGTCTCTCCTGCCTTCCAGCCCCTGACAACCACTTCTTTTTATCTACTTCTACTTTCTTATGTATGTATGTGTTTATTTATTTTTGAGACTTGCTCTGTTGCCCAAGTTGGAGTGCAATGGTGCAATCATAGCTCACTGCAGGCTCAAACTTCTGGGCTTAAGCAATCCTCCCACCTCAGCCTCCTAAGTAGCTGGGACTACAGGTGTGTGCCACCACACTCTGCTAATTTTTTAATTTTTATTTTTTGTAGAGACAGGGTCTCATTATGTTGACCAGGCTGGTCTCAAACTCCTGGGCTCAAGCAAGCCTCCCACCTCAGCCTCTCAAACTACTGGATTACAGGCATGAGCCACCACACCTGGACCGACTTTCTATCTCTATGAATTTGTCTATTCTAGATACCTCTTATAAGTGGAATTATAAAATACGTTCTTTTGTGTCTGGCTTATTTCACCTAGCACCCATGTTTCATCTATGGATGGAACTTATCAATATTTTATCCACATCATAGCATGTGTCAGACTTTCCTTGTAAGTGTATACAACATTTTGTTTACATATCCCCCAACAGAATATTACCTTTTTGTTTTTTAACTTTAATTTTTATTTGTAGTTGACAAATAACAACTGTAGACTTGCAGGGTACAATGTGATGTCTTCATATTGTAGAATGATTATACCAAGCTAATTAACACATCTACCAGCTTACATACTTATCATTTTTTGTAGCAAGTGCATTTAAAATCTATTCTTTTAGCAATTTTGAGATATATAATACATTATTATTAACTGTGGTTGCCATGCTGGGTAATAGATCTTGAAGACTTATTCCTCCTGTCTAACTGGAACTTTCTACCCTTTGGTCAACATCTCTCCATTCCCCACCCCCACCCCCAGCATCTGGTAACCACCATTCTACACTCTTAATTCTATAAGTTTGACTTTTTAAGATTCTACATATAAGTTATATTATATAGTACTTATCTCTCTTGCCTGGCTTATTTCACTCAGCGTAGTATCTTCCAGGTTCATTCATGTCAAAAATGACAGGATTTCCTTCTTTTTAAAGGCTGTTAGTAATTCATTACGTATATATGCCACATTTTCTTTATCCATTCATCCATTGATGGACACCTAGGTTGATTTCATATTTTGGTTATCATGAATAATGCTGAAATGAACATGGGAGTACAGATATCTATTTAACATACTGATTTCAATGATTTTGGATCTATATCCAGA
Source organism: Cacajao melanocephalus (assembly GCA_963573385.1). NCBI lineage: Eukaryota > Metazoa > Chordata > Mammalia > Primates > Pitheciidae > Cacajao > Cacajao melanocephalus. The sequence continues at coordinate 1,111 of CAUYLG010033336.1, read as the reverse complement.
AGTGGGATTACTAGATCATATTGTAATTCCATTTTTAGGCTTTAAAAAATTTATGAACAATAGAAATTCATTTCTCAGTTCTGAAGGCTGGGAAGTTCAAAAGATAGGCACCAGCAGGTTTGGCTTCTGATGAGGGCTTGTTCTCCGCTTCCAAGATGGCACCTTGCTGTGTCCTCACATGGTAGAAGGGATGGAAGAGGGAAGGAGCCAGAGCACTCCTCTCAGCCATTTTTATAAGGTGCTTAATCACTTCCCAAAAGGCCCTACCTCTTAGTACTATCGCCTTGGGGGTTAAGTTCCAACATACGAATTTTGGGAGTGTAGACATGCATTCAGACCATCGCATTTCAATCTTGGCCCCCTTAAATGCAGGTCCTTCTTACATACAAAATACGTTCGTTCTATCTCAGTAGCCTTAAGAGTCTTAACTTCTTCCAGCACCAACTCAAAGGTCTAAAAACCAGGATCTTATCTAAGTATCATCTAAATCAGACACAGATGAGACTCAAAGATGTCTTTCATCTTGAGGCAAACTGCTCTCCAGCTGTGAACCTGTGAAATCAAACAAGTTAATGTGCTTCCAAAATACAGTGGTGGGACAGGTATAGGAAAGATGTTTCAGTCCAAAAGGGAGAAATAAGAAGAAAGGGGTTGCAAGTAAGTCCAAAACCCAACCAGGAAAACAACAACAAGGCTTGAGCTTAATCTTTCCTCCATGTTGATCTTGTGGACACAGTAGGGCAGAGTATTTTTAGTTTTTTAGGGAACCTCCATATTATTAATTTCTAAGGTTTCTTTAGCTAAGGTCTTCAACATATTTTTTTAACATTTTTTGTCTTTATTTTTTATTTTTTTGAGACGGAGTTTCCCTCTTGTTACCCAGGCTGGAGTGCAATGGTGCAATCTCGGCTCACCGCAACCTCCGCCTCCTGGGTTCAAGCAATTCTCCTGCCTCAGCCTCCCGAGTAGCTGGGACTACAGGTGTGCACCACCATGCCCAGCTAATTTTTGTATTTTTAGTAGAGACAGGGTTTCACCATGTTGGCCAGGATGGTCTCGATCTCTTGACCTCGTGATCCACCCACCTCAGCCTCCCAAAGTGCTGGGATTA